>JAXGGA010005691.1:0-75943 GCA_038373865.1 Uloborus plumipes
TTTATTTGCTATTGTATGGGCATTCTTTAAAACAAGAACGTGTAATATTTGCAAAAGTACTTTTCTTATTTGAATACTATTTACTCTAAGGTGCATGAAACATGCCAAATGAGTGAAAGTATTGGTCACATCAAAAGTTAAGGCCCAGAAAAAATTATAAGATAGCAAAATATTTTGCAAAAAATAAAAAAAGCATAAAACTAGGTAAAACACAATATTAAATTTCACTCTTTGAACTGAAACTTTTCTATTCTTCATAACTGTTTTTTTTTAAAAAGGTTACGAAGAAAAACAGTGTAAGGTGGGGGGGGGGGGAATTAGGGTTCAACCCTCCCTCAAAAACCCTTGGTTTCAATACATATTGCCAATAATCAGGTCATTAATACTGAGGTGATAAAAGAAAGGGGCTAACACCATACAAATATACAGATGGTAAACTCATGTACAAATGTGTATTATGTAATTGAGTAGTGCATTGGTTGGGCTTTCATATGTACGCAAGTGATTCACGTGGAAACCTTTCTAACCTAATTGGCGGCCGCACGGGGAAAATTAAGAGATAAAGAAATACAAATTTTAACTACAAATAAACGCATTGAGCATTTCATTTCAAAAATCGATAAAGAAGTCAATATTCTGAGATCACAGAACTAGTAGAAAATGAAATGATGATTTACTTTTGTAGTTTTATGAAGTATCAAGGACACAACAACGAAAAAAAAGCACTTTCAGGAAATAACATTCATGCTAAAATATAATTTCTTTTCTGGTTTTAATGCAAAAGTACAACTATAGTTTGAAATTTTATTATGAGTTTAGATTACATTCTTGAAAATATAGATCAAAATTGAAGATTGAAAAAAAGTCAATTAAAAGTGGCAAAACCAATCACATAATTGAGCCTATGATCTTCGTGTTTCTAGCACAGCTCTTCCAACCACGCCACATCACATCTTAGTTTTTGGATGTTATTAATTGAAGTAATGTGCAAAAAAAAAAAAAAAAAAAAAAAAAAAAAAGGTTTTGGCAAAAAAAAAAAAAGCAAAAACAGATTTTACATTGCAGGTCCATTTTTTGCCCATAACCGGCATGATAAGCTTAAAAATAGTAGGTTGATCACGGAATTTGAACAGAAAACAGGCAACAGAAAAAATTAGAAAAATATTTGTCTATCATCATTATAAATCATTCAGTAATTATCGACTGTTTTGCAAAACTAAAGTTAGCTACATAAAATTAACAACAAAAATCAAAGTAAAAAAATCTTTTATTAAACTTGCAGCACAGTAGTTTTTTAATTTCAATTATATCTAATAAAATATAGATAGCGGTCATATTGCACATTACACTTAGCATAAAACCCTAGCACATCATTGAATTTACATAGTCATATATTTAGTTCTGCTTCATACTTCACACATAACTTACAATTTCAATACCAATTATGAAGAAACTAAATGTAAAATGTATAATTTAAAAATACAACAATCTCATTGATTTGTACAATTTTTTTTTTTTGCTCATGAAATAATTCTTTCATCCATATGATATTCACAATTTTTATTGATTGTCTTTTATTCAGATGAGTCATTTAATACTGACTAAATTGTATAAACAAAGAATGATAAAAAAGGGTGGGGAGGGGGTAACAAAACTCATTGATGTCACTTAGTGTTTTAATATTTTAACAGTACTTAATCTTATTTTTGCTATATTGGAAAAAGAACTTTCTCCAAAAGCTGAATGTAATGGGAAAAAAGGAATAAAAACAGTAAAACACTTTAAAAAGCAAAAGTATACAACACAACCGTTCTCATGTAATTTACCCCTGACTAAATACATAGTAAATGAACTACCTTGAATTTATTTTAGTATATAGGGACGTCATTTCGAAATTTTCCAGGGGGAGGAGCAAAGGGTGCATACACAATGTAAAATTTACCAAAAAGTGGCAAAACCATGCCACTTATATGCCAATACATTGATTTCTCAAAGTCAGGGGGGGGGGAGAAATTGATCCCCCTGCCCCCCTAAATGACGGGCCTGTATATTAATATACTCAATTGAGTATTAGTGAAGCAGTTATGTGAGCTAATGAATAAATAAAATGTAAAATATGTGACTTTTGAATATACTATATTAACAGAATTTTTTACTATTCACAAATTAACGCTTGCAACAAATATATTTTGCTTAAATACTTTTATAGGCAATATATAGTTTATAACAAGAGGCATACTTTTGCTGCCTGAAAAGCATTTTGCAGTATAAAATTCAAGGCACCTAGGGAAAACATTCATTAAACTAAATGCGGCATATTTATTGGACCTAAAAATTCAGTAAAGCATTTTTATTCAAGACCTAAATATATAAAATTATGTAAAATACTATTTAAAAGGAGCATAACAAGAAAGGTAAAAAAAATTAATAACAATAGGGGTCGCAAAACGTAATTGAAAAAATTAAATGCTAATTATGAAATAAATAAAAACTCTGAAAATCGAAAATATACACTCCATATTGAATGTCTATTCAATTCAACATGTTGTAATCAACTCAGTATCTAATACTCCAGTTCACAACATTTTTCACTTCATGACCATCAATGTAATCTTGAAGCTTGTTAAAAAATTCTTGTGCTATCTGCAATTAGATATAAAAGAAAACCACTGAGAATCAGAAGGAATTTTTTAAATACACAGTTAAAACCATAAACTAACTAGGAAAACATACAGAAAGATCACCAGAATGCTACATTATTGATAAACTTCAAAAATAAATCTACTGTGACCCGATAGTTTTATTGATGTATTTCTGGGGTGGAATTGGAGTGAGGAGACGAGGGGGGGGGGGGTAGTTAACTTCATCTCTCCTTCACAAATAATTTTAGAACTTATTAAATTGTATAATTATCTAAATTATTTCATCAAAAAAATAAATAAAATAAGGATTTAAAAATGAATTAAACCTTCAGTTTAACATGCAGTATGGTCTTTAGAGACCCTACACTTATTTTAGTATTTGCTTAGTCGTCATATAATCTATACCAATACAAGTAGCACCTTGGAAAAGGATAAATTAGTCTTGACAGAAAAGTTCTACAGCTGAAAAGTTTGAAATGTGTTCATAAAAGTTTCCTTACTCAAAGCATAGTATATACTTTACATGAATGGGGAAATCTATTGTGAAAACTCTTCTCTGATGCATAGTAGATATGGTATTCATCATATTTGCTTTGTTACATGTTTTGAAATACATTATATACCTCAGTAAGTTGTACCTGACCAGTATATTTTATTTTTTGAGCATGTTACTTTTTATAATGCAGTAGTTTTATTAGTGATCACAGTGAAAAATGAACAATTTTCTTACTTGCTTAAATGTTACAAATTAAATTCAAAATCATTTTTTGGTCTTCCCATGAGCAGGCTTATATTTGCACAAAATGTGCTGAACTGGCAGATTTGATGCTAACTTTGGAAGCCCATTTTAGCATAAGAAGGCAGTAAAAAAGAAATTAATAAAAAAGACATGGGAACCAGATACCAGGGGACCTATGGGAATACCTATCCAGATACCTATGGGAACCAGTTGGGTTAGTTGCTAATAGTGTCAATATTCCAGAGGAAATACGGGAAGTATCTAGAGAAGAACTTGACTGAAAAGCAAAGAGTTATTTCAGAAAATTCTATGGTATGTGAGGTGGGCAATGCAAATAGGCGTCAAGGTTATTTTCTGGTGTCTAAAGCTACTAACAATGTACACTTAACACTATTTAATTTATTTGTGAGTTTAAAAGGAAAATATTCCCCCAGATGGAGGACAGTTGCCAAATATGACAAACAGTGAGCGGCACATTAGGAAATGCTATCTCACACTAAAAACTAACCACGTTGCATAAGAAAAAGTTTCTCAGAGTTAATAGTTGAATTAAAATTTAACTAGCCATGCTTAGTTATGGACAATTTTGCAAAGAATATATAATGCTAAAAACAAACCTTCAATAGTACAATGAAAAACTTAAAAAAAAAAAAAGCATTTTTCTGAAAACATAATCAATGTATCCTTACAGCTTACAGTAGGGTCATTCCATTTTAAAGAACTGTAGGAATAATTAATAACTATAATTGACATAATAACTCTGATTTTGAATAGAAAATGAAAGTAAGGAAAAGGAATCATTGGCCTAGTACAAGTCACATCTTTTTATAACAATTGACTAAGTCTGTTGGATTCCCTGAATTCTAATGCTGTCCCAAACATGCTTATCAACATTTTAAACTGTTTAATTTTTCAAAATCTTTTTTGAGCCAAAAACAAAGTTTGATAGAAACTAATGCTACTTTTTAAGAATGCTCATGGTTTGAACTGATTCAGATGCAACAGGAATGACATTTTTGAATGAGTTGACATTGAATAACGAGCCTACAAATAATATATAAACAAAATACAATTAAACAAGGTTCAAACTAATGGTAAGAATAAAATTATCGATGTCCAAGCGGTGAATTTACACAGTAAATTAAAAGGAGTGAGTTTTATAGAAGCCGATGCAAACAGATTGTGAAATTTGCAAATAATCGATCTTAGGCACGTAAGAAACAGATCTAAGTCGCAAAATTTCACAAGCAGTTTATGCATCATTCAGGTCGAGTGGTGAAAAAGCTGTTTTAGAGATTAAATAGTTCGTTTTTAAGCGGAAGAATTTTAAGCCTGTCCCAAGATTAAAAATAGTGTGAAGAATACGTTTTTAACGAAATATTTTGTAAAATATCTATTGATCACATTGAATACCTAGGGAAAAGTTCGCTTTTGGCTATAAATACTTTCAGAAAGGTATTTTAAATTCGCCTAAAGAGCTCCTGTAAATTTTTTTAGGAATGGCACAAAATTTTAGTACAATTTTAGGAGGTCTGAAACTTTTTAGGAAATTTAGGAATTTTAGGGGGAATGCGAGCCCTGAGAACTTGACTGAAAAGCAAAGAGTTATTTCAGAAAATTCTATGGTATGTGAAGTGGGCAATGCAAATAGGCGTCAAGGTTATTTTCTGGTGTCTAAAGCTACTAACAATGTACACTTAACACTATTTAATTTATTTGTGAGTTTAAAAGGAAAATATTCCCCCAGATGGAGGACGGTTGCCAAATATGACAAACAGTGAGCGGCACATTAGGAAATGCTATCTCACACTAAAAACTAACCATGTTGCATAAGAAAAAGTTTCTCAGAGTTAATAGTTGAATTAAAATTTAACTAGCCATGCTTAGTTATGGACAATTTTGCAAAGAATATATAATGCTAAAAACAAACCTTCAATAGTGCAATGAAAAACTTTAAAGAAAAAAGGCATTTTTCTGAAAACATAATCCATGTATCCTTACAGCTTACAATAGGGTCATTCCATGTCAAGTGTATGAGGCGTCCTCACTTGACACTTTCCGATTTCGATGAAATTTTTTTTCGATGTACATATAAGACTTGCATGAAACCGTACCAAATTATAGCTCCATAAACCTTATGGTTCAGCCAGTAAAAATTATTTTATAAAGGCCTCTTTTTCGTGTCTTGAAAAAAATGACCAAATCGTCAAGTTTGTGCTTTTATTGCTCGCGACCTAAGATGATTATCAGGCTCAAATTTGATGATTCTGATCAATTGTTTAGGGTAGAATAGCCTACTTGTGTAACAAAAGCTCAATGCACTGTAGATTTTTTGTACTTTGCTGCCAAAGTTGGTAAAAAATCGTATTTTGGCAAATTTTTACCATACGTTATCAGCTTGTATCTGCTGAGAGAATCACTTTCTGAAGCTAATTCTTTCCTCGTTTTTAGCCTGATAGTTCGTCCAAAAGGTGTGCAAGTGGCATCTTGATAGCTCAAATAATTGCTGCATTATGCAAGTTGAAATTCCAGTCAAATTTCTTTTTTCTCAATTTTGTCTTAGTTTCAAAGGGCAATATCTCTAAAGGGTCATCTTGAATTTGGATTTTCTTTACATCATTGGAAAGGATACACTTTTCTTAACAAAAAAACGTTATTTTTATTTTTGAGACAAACCAGTTTCAAGGGGATATTGTAGATCAAAAATGTGTACGTCATTCAAAGTGAAATCAAAGAACAAAAGACATAGACCTCAAAAGTTTATGTCAATTTGTTCGATTAAAATTTACAGGAGCTATTGTACTTATGTTCTGATGAAAAAACCCTTTTTTTAGGTATTTTTGAACTTTAGTTTTTGTGTGCACATCCATAAAAAGTCAAGAAATGGCAAAAAATAAAGTTTCGTTTTTCACAAAAATAATTATCTTCTTATCGCTGCTATAAGAGCTTGAGTCTTTTCCTATGTGTTATTTTTAAGCTCTTGAAACAGAATTTTGGATGATATGTCACTTGGCAAGGTTGTAGGTCAGTAATGTTTCAAAGTCATAAATAGCATTTTCTCATTTTTCATCATTTTTGTTTATGGGAAAATTGCAATCATAGGCTGAATATCTAGACACATCCTCGGCAGTGCAAAGAATGGATTTTCAATTACTACTTATCATATTTTCAATTACTATTGTTATCTTTTACATGGCGGAAATAATTGCAATATTCAACTCTATCGAAAACTTTTGTTATCGCTTTTTAGAATAATGGCTTTGCAGTCCCATCATACAAATTTTTTATCCTGCACATACCAAATTAACTGTCTTATTTATTATTTATCTCATTTATTAATTATTTTTATTTATTTTTTTTAAAGAAACAATGCTTTTATGAATTTAAAATATTAATGACACCCTGCCAAGTGACATATCTGACATACCATAAGTGACATACCGAAATTCTGCTTCAAGAGCTTAAAAATAACACATAGAAAATGACTCAAGCTCTTATAGCAGCGATAAGAAGATAATTATTTTTGTTAAAAACGAAACTTTATTTTTTGCCATTTCTTGAGTTTTTACGGATGCGCACACAAAAACGAAAGCTCAAAACGATCTAAAAAAGGTTTTTTTATCAGAACATAAGCACAATAGCTCCTGTAAATTTAAATAGAACAAATTGACATCAACTTTTAAGGTCTATGTCTGTTTTCTTTGATTTCACGTTGAATGACGTACACATTTTTGATCTGCAATACCCCCTTGAAACTGGTTTGTCTCAAAAATAAAAGTAACGTTTTTTAGCTAAGAAAAGTGTGTTCTTTCTAATGATGTAAAGCAGTGGTTCTCAACCTTTTCACGGCTAACGCCCCCTTTACGAGTGAAATTTTTTCCAATGCCCCCCTTTATATTAAAGGTGAGGGGGTGTGCGAAACGAGGTTTAAAGTTTAAAATAATTTTCTTCCAGAATTTTATAAAACGGTTAAACAAGATATATTTTTCCTCATTAGTCATTATTAGAATTAAAATACGAATGTAGAAATAAAAAACACAAATCAAATTTTAAAAATAATTTTTTTTGTATAAAAAATAATAACAAAGTAAAATGAAATAAAATAGCAATAAACAAGGAAAAAAACATTTTACTCAAAAAATGAAGGAAACAATTAGATGCAATAAAAATAAACACGCAAAGCATTTTTTCCCCCATTCAAAATATAAAAGGAGCATTCAGAAATATAATGTTAGTGAGATATTTGTTCTTGGTGGTTGTGATTTAAAGCCAGTTTCCTCACAATCGGTTTAATATTTTTTGTGTGAAGACGCAAATCTCCTATTGGGACGATTTGGAGTCGATTTCTCTGCTTTGTTACTAGGTCGGTGACAACACTTAATCTTCATTCGATGAGGTAGGAAGAGGGGAAGACGATTAAAAAATGTTGGCAATAGCTCTCAGTCCAGGATAAAGGCTACTAGGAGTCTCTTTGCAGCCAAAATTCTGTAAGATTGTTAACATTTTATGAACCAGCTTTTCAAGTTTCAGTGGTTGAAAGTTATACCAATTCTTACTGATACTGAACATCTGCTGTCTCAATATTTTCAAACGGGTTCATGACCCATTGAGGAAATTTCAGAGACCAAAATATCCTCAAAACGCTCAGAGAAGCCTTTGTGCAAATACTGAAGATGTTGGTAACAACGTGAGCATAATCGAAGGAGATTTCACTAAAAATAAACCATGAAAGTAAATTAATATAAAGTGAGGAAAAGCCAAAATTTCAAAGATCAAACAAAACAGTCAAACTGAGCGGGCCCTCTAAGCATTGCAAATACTATTGCCAGGTGAAAATTTAGGGAAATATATAATCAAACCGAGGAAAATAGCCAAATTGCATGAATGCCCCGGCCCATCGAGATATTTAGAATATCTTTAAGGTAGATTTACTTTCTCACAGCTACTAAGCTAACTTATGAAAACACGGGGAAAGAAAATTAAGAAAGTAAAAAAGCAAACAACAAAATTGATGGCGTTTAATGTTCTACCAAAAACGCTATTTATGGGAGACACTCGAATGCAATTGTGAATCTTTTTCTCAGTATTTTGAATAACCAATTAAATTTCCGAAATAGACATTGAAATCTGGCATCCTAAATGGGGAATTGTTCAGTCTGAAAACCAGTTTAGCAACAATCAAAATAGGCGACTGAAACTTGAAAGCTAAATTTGACCATTTTCACCTGCAGATGCAGGACAGTATTTTTACAGTTGTTTTTTTTTTTTTAAATTGGATTCTTGATTAAATGCAAAATTTAATTTTGATTTTTAAAATTATAAAATAAATTCTAATACATTTATTGTCCTCTAACACCAAATTTTCCAACCAGCACCCCTATCGCCCAAAATATACCTACCGCCCCCCTACTGCCCAAAACATGTTCACCGCCCCTCAGCATCTTCCCACCACCCACAGGGGGCGGTATCGCCCCCATTGAGAACCACTGATGTAAAGAAAATCCAAATTCAAGATGACTCTTTTGGAATTTTGCTCTTTAAAATTAAGACAAAATTGAGAAAAAAGAAATTTGACTGGAATTTCAACTCGCATAATTCAGCAATTATTTGAGCTATCAAGATGCCACTTCCACTTTTCGGACGAACTATCAGGCTACAAACGAGGAAAGAATTAGCTTCAGAAAGTCATTCTCTCAGCAGATACAAGCTGATAACGTATGGTCAAAATTTGCCAGAATACGATTTTTTACCAACTTTGGCAGTAAATTGCAAAAAATCTACAGTGCATGGAGTTTTTGTTACACAAGTAGGCTATTTTACTCTAAACAGGGATCAGAATCACCAAATTTAAGCCTGATAATCGTATTAGGTCGCGAGCAATAAAAGCACAAACTTGACGATTTGGTCATCGTTTTCAAGACACGAAAAAGAGGCCTTTATAAAATAATTTTTATGGTCTGAACCATAAGGCTCATGGAGCTATAATTTGGTATGGCTTCATGCAAGTCTTGTATGTACATCCAAAAAAAATTTCATCAAAATCGGAAGGGGTCGAGTGGGGATTTTCTCGAAATTTGGGACACTTGACATAGAATGACCCAGTAGACTTGAGTCCTCTGTGTCGAACCACAAAAGTTCTTAAAATTATTTTACATTATTTTTTGTAGAGCTCACCACTTCCATTTTTCTACAATAGAGGTATCACATATTACAGAACTTCATTATTTAGGACATTTTCTCAAATAATGCATCAGTGAATCATTAAAAATAATAATATTAACACAGAACATTTTGAAAGATTAACCCTTAAAGCGATTTGCCCGTACAGTGTACGTGCTACCCGAAATTGACCTCATCTGGTTTGCCCATACGGCATACGGGCATCAATATTTTCTGATTTCCTTTTCTGATTTGTCCGAATTTTTCATTATTAAAAGATACTATTCAGTAGTATTATTTTTCAACAGATGGTGTGGCTTGTCCATGTAAATGAAATGCTTTTCATCCGGGTTTTTCTATGTAGCGGGAACTTTTTGTTCTACTGTATGACTAGACAGTATGAAAAAGACTTCTGAACTGTTTGGAAAATTGTAAACTTCAAAATTCCCAGTAAGTGTGAGAGAAATTTTTGCATTATTTGTAAACCATTCTTTACTGCAGAATGTACTTGAAAAAAGCAAACATTCAGGGTTTTTGTGACCAAAATTGTAAAATAAAAAATGTTGTAAAAGCATTAAAAACGAAAAAAAATTTAAAAAATTCTTGATGTTCTTATTCTGTTAAGTATGGTACTTAACTATATGCAATAAAAAATATGCCTTTTTTGGAAGTATTTCTAGTAAAATAATTCACCGCTTAAAGGGTTAAAAGCATTTAAGCAACTTCATTTCAATAAATACTTAACTAAGAAAACTATTTTAGACTAATTCATACACACATACATACGTACATAACAGAAACTTCATGCATGTACTCTAAATAAAAGAGTGTTACATTCTGGGGGTTTAAAATGTTAAGTTGTAGTTCAATGACTATATAACTAGAATAATTTAAACAAATTATCTTACTTTCTACCAAGGCCGTATCCAGAAAAAAATTTCGGGAGGGGCCCAGAGTTTCGCACATTGCCCAAACACACATACATTTTTGTGTGTGCTATGAGTCTAATTTCTAGCTGACCCCCCCCCCCCCACGATGTTTGATGTGTGTGTGTTTTTCATTTCTTTATTCTTATTATTTTCTTGAACTGGAAATGGAGAGATATGTAATGACAACTTTTTTAAATGGGGTAGAATATCCGTAATTTTAGGGGGTCCGGGGGTTTCTCCCCCGGGAACATTTTTGGAAAAAAGTTTTAAAATTCTGCATTTTGAGGCCTTATATGGGGCAATCGGGACTTCAAAAACATGTTGGAAAAGTAGGCAAACAACAATCTCATAAATTTTCTGCATTCTTTTGCAAATTAAGATTAATCAAAGCATAAAAAAATGTTTAGTTTAACAAACGATTAACATTAAGCGACAGAGAGGAAGGACAAGGGTGGAGAAAAGATTAACACATTATCACTTGCTTACATCGGTTTTCACTATAGTTACATAGTAGTTTTTGATCAGTTCTCCAACTCACCGACAGACACAGCACTTGTTAGTAACATAAAATAACCAATATTATAAAACACATAAAATTCTTTAAAAGAAATAGTGTAGAGATTTAAAAAATAATTAACGAGAGAGTAACATTCTGGCCATTTAGTTAATTCATATTTTAATTATTTATAAGAAATAGGATTGAAGCACTTTTGAAGGAGTTTCAAAAAGGTATTTAATGATTTTCAAAGACTCTGGAACAGTTAAAATTCTTTCAAGCATTTCATTTGCACTTTCCAGTCTCTGACGTTTTAATAGTTGATTGGACAGTCTTACGAAATTGTTAAAACTTTGAAAGACACATCTTTTAAAGATTAAAAATAGATATTAAAAAATACTTATAACGACAATTTCTTTTTCAATCACTAGTACTGCAGAAAACGAGAAAGAATACAGGTAGGGTAATATTTTTTCTCGTGCTTAACATATTAATAAAAGAATCAATTACAAAGTAACTTCTAAAATACTGAATTAGGTATTTAATGAATAATCAGAAATGAAACATGCGAGTCACAAAAAATTATTTTTGAAAATATGCTACATACTAGCGGTACCCGCACGGCTTTGCCCGTGGTATAAAATTAAAAGTTCATTTGTAAAAGAATTAATATAGCAGAAAAAATATTTTATTTTAGTTATAATTCAACTACAATTCCTTCAAAGTATGATATAAAAATTTGGCATGGGTCCTACACTACTTCCTTTTACGTGTACATTTCTTAGTAGATGCCTTAAGTGCTAAAATAGTGCTTGGAGGGAGTAAGATAACAATTCAAACATTTATATCCCTAGTTTGCCACGAAACAATGCAAAAAAATGTTTTACAATGATTAATCTCCAAAATATCGCCGATTTTAACATCATTCAGTGAATTTTTCGCAAAATATCACCAATAGCGCCAAATTGAACCCCCCCCCCCCAAAAAAAAGTTTTTAAAAAAATCGCAAATTTGTCGCCAAATTGGCAAAATATCGCTAATAGCGCCAAATTGAGTCCAAATAAAAAAAAAAAAAATTGCCAACTTGGCGATATGTCGCCAAATTGGCGACAAATACTTCGCGATCAAAGGCTTGGCGATATATCGCCAAGTGGTCGCGCCAATTCATCTGCATTGAAATTAACACTGATTAACTCCAAAAAAGGGGTAAAGCATCCCCTTGTGACATTCAAATGAAACCCCAACTGGAGATGCACAAAAATAAGCCAAAAGAGAAAATAAGAAAAATTTTGTTGCTCACAGAAACCAACAGAAATCTTACCAAAATTTGAAAGAAGAAGAAAGTTTCCTTTCCCAGCTTTAAAAACAAAACAATACATTTTCCGAAATGAAACACTTTAAAAAGAACGTTGCAATGTCACAATTTATACGATATTTGGTTAATCTTTGTGCTTTGGGTACCCCTTTCTCGCTAAATGGGCGATAGACGCTCCTACTACTGTTTCTAAACGTTGCCAAAATCAATATTGCTGAAATGCGAAATCTATAAAAATGGAAAAAAAATCCGCCAAATCTTTTAATTAAGTCATTAGTATATTGGAAACAGGGTGGCCAGAAAAATACTACGCTCCTTATTTGGGCCGAAGAAATACTACCGTAGTATCAAAAATACTACTTCTGGCAACCCTGGAAAAAGAACGAAACAAAAATAAGTATGAACACGTAACCATAGTAACAGCATGAAAAGTTGATTTCCGTTGATAAAATAATTCATTTCATTAACCATTTTAGAATCGTTTGGCTTGCTTTACTGAAGGTAAGCCTTGAATTCCGGGATTCTAAAAACAATTGTTACAGCTCTCCTGATGATCGTAGAAACTTCGAAAAAACTTCATTTTGTGCAGAAAATTTCAAGCTTTCGAATGACATAAGACTTGAAAATGTGTGTGAAATATTTCTTCCCTATTTTATCGAATTTCCGCTAAGAATTCGAATAGAAAAAGAACGAAATGGAATTTTCGAAAAATCGCTTCGAGGTGCAAAACTACATGCTACAAACTAATTTTGTACCAAGTGGCATGAAAATCGACCGAACGGTTTTGGCGCTACGCGCGTAACAGACAGACAGAAGGAAAGACAGAAGGAAAGACAGAGAGACAAACTTTCAGCTTTATTATTAGTAGAGAAGATAGAGAAAATGCTGGAATATGATTTTTGCATTACGCAGATAATTTTTTTAAATCAAGGAGCTGAGTTTCGCGCAACTTGATGCCCACCTCCCCTCCATTTGTGTTAGAAACTTTAAAATTCAAGGTTTACAGCTACATTTAACAAAGTTTTCAAGGTTTTTAAGCATTTGTAAATGGAATTTTTTTAAAGTAACTTTTGTCTAAGATTGGTGAGCGTCCAACAAAGCAGAGGGTCTGTGAACGTATCCGTTTTTGTGTGGTCTTGTTGATATTAACATGTTTAGCTATTAAAATCCCTCGAGGATTACAAAGGCTCATAAATGGGGACCAAAAAAGTACCCTGTTAATTGAATCAGGGAGCTGAGAAGCAATCTCAACCTAGTCGGAAACTCGGGCCCGGCGATTAGGGGGTAAGAATCTGAGTGGTGTAAGTTTTATAAGTTTTATGGGGGGAGGGGGGACCGCCGATCAAACTGATAAGTAGCTTGCCTTGAGCCTGAATTGATTTGGGAAAGAGAGCTGGAAGTGCTAATGAGAGTCTTGTTTTCAAGTTTGTTTTGCAGCTAATAAGAATTTGAATTGTCTGTTTTTTTTTTTTTTTTTTTTGTACTTCTTCAAATTTTTACTCGTTTAATAGTTAAAAAGAAAAAATAATATATATATTTTTTTTGCCATTTGAAATTTAAAAAAAAGAAAACGTTTTTTTTTCTGTTTTACATTATAAAACATTTCGGGTTTCGGGGGGGGCTCGGGCCCGTTGGGCCCCCCCTCTGGATACGGCCTTGCTTTCTACCACACTGATTAAAAAGATAAAGCTCATCTGTAGTAATTATCAGCAAGAAATAAACTTATTGAAGAAATCACTTCTAAAGGTGATTCAACGATTGTGATTGCTAATTCCCTCCCTTCAAACACTGAAGAACACCATATAATACCTTTTTATATTTTTGCATTGTGTATTTCCCCGCCTGCCAGTCTAAGGGGTTCATTCACATATTTTTCATCCATGAATTAGTGCTTTCAATTATCATTCAATCACAGCTGAATAGTTATTGTCTCTCTCTTTTCCTACAACTTCTGTAGTCCAGTTTCAAATGTCATGAAGTTATACAAGGGAAGCCTAGTTAAAACTGAGCACTTCAAACAAAACTACAAAATAGCTTTGCTTTCTTTTGTATAATTCCTATATATAAGCCAGCATGTATCACTTTTAGCACTAATGTACATTCCACAGTGTTAGTTTTTGAAGTGTACATGCAAAGGCATTAAAACAAAAGCATAAGCACTTGTCAGAAATTCCTACATCAAACTTTTCCAGATGTTTTCATTAATTTACTGAAAATAGTTCAGTTGCAAAGAGAAATTTGATCATGTCTTTTCAGCGCATTGAAATATGTAGTGATAACAGGAGTTTCAGAATAAAAAGCAGGAAAAATCTGGAACCAAGTGATGTGATGTCAAGAAAGACGACCTGGATGTTGGGATACTGAAGTTCGACTGTAGGTATGTATTAGGGTGGAGCGAAAAAAACAAAGTTTTTATTTTCGAATCGTAATAGTGCGGAAAAGTTGTGATTGGTGAAGACTGACAAAACAAAGCAAAAATTTTTGAAATCGGATAATATCTTCGGACCCCGCAACGAGCCTGAAATTGTCAAAAACTGGCAATTTTCATGTGTTCTTAATGGTATTTTAAAATTTTTGTTTCATAGCTTCATTTTAATACTCTTGGACAGAAAAGTTACGATTGGTGAAGAATTCCGAAATTAAAAAAAATACATTGAAATCAAATAATACCTTCTGATCCAGGAACATGCCAAAAAAACCAAAAAATTGGACAATTTCAGCTTTTTTCGGGGGGATTAAAAAAATTCAAACACATGTTCTCATTTTTTTTCTTTTTTTACCCAGAATCATACCATAAAGCCTTTTAAAAAGCACTATATTACTCTTAAACATTAATTTATTCTTGATTTTTTAGGTATCTTCTGGACATGCAAACCAACCATTCTTTACAACAGTGAAACATTTTAAAATAATAGAAAATTATAAAATAGTTTCCATAATTGCTACAATCCAGTACAAAAACCCACTAAATAAAGCACCCACTCAGAAAATAAAAGCTAGTTTGAAATACTAAACTACAAACAATTTTAATACCTTACTAATTATGTATGTAGAATTTCTTAATCACCTTTTGAAATCTGTGCCTTCTATAAACTGTTACCTAACCTAACTGACTACCCACAGAATCCTTTAACATTAATTTAACAAAAAACTATCTTTTTAGTCTTTAAAATTAAACCTAGTTAGGTTAGGTAGTATATAGAATGAGACTTTAAAAAGCAATTAAAAATTAAGAAATTAACGTATAATGAGGTAGGTATTAAAATAGTTTATCGTTCAGAGATAAAAAATATTGTTTCCCTTATGAGAGTGTTTCGTTCAGTGGATTTTTGTACTGAAAAAGTTTTAAAAATTTAATTAGTAGTATGTGGGTAAGCAGTTGTGTGGGGAAGGGAAAATAAGGGAAACAATATTTTTTATCTCTAAACGATAAACTGTTTTAATACCTACCTCATTATACACTAATTTCTTAATTTTTAATTGCTTTTTAAAGTCTCATTCTATATACTACCTAACCTAACTAAGTTTAATTTTAAAGACTAAAAAAATAGTTTTTAGTTAAATTAATGTTAAAGGATTTTGTGGGTAGTCAGTTAGGTTCGGTAACAGTTTATAGAAGGCACAGATTTCAAAAGACGATTAAGAAATTCTATATAATTAGTAAGGTATTAAAATTGTTTGTAGTTTAGTATTTAAAACTAGCTTTTATTTCTTAAGTGGGTGCTTTATGTAGTGGGTTTTTGCACTGGATTGTAGCAATTTTGGAAACTATTTTTTCTATAATTTGAAAATGTTTCATTGTTGTAAAGAATGGTTGGTTTGCATTTCCAGAAGATACCTGAAAAATCAAGAATAAATTAATGTTTAAGAGTAATATAATGCTTTTTAGAAGGCTTTATGCTATGATACTGGGTAAAAAAGAAAAAAAAAAAAAAAAACAAAATGAGAACATGTTTATGATTTTTTTTTAACCTCCCCCCCCCCGAAAAAAGCTGAAATTGTCCAATTTTTTGGTTTTTTTTTGGCTTGTTCCTGGATTAGAAAGTATTATTTGATTTCAATATATTTTTTTAAATTTCGGAAGGTTTCACCAATCGTAACTTTTCTGTCCAAGAGCATTAAAATGAAACATTGAAACAAAAATTTTAAAATACCACTAAGAACACATGAAAATTTCTATTTTTCCAAAATTTCAGGCTCGTTGCGGGATTGGAAGATATTATCCGATTTCAAAAATTTTTGCTTCGTTTTGTAAGTGTTCACCAATCGCAACTTTTCTGCACTATTACGATTTGAAAATAAAAACTTTGTTTTTTTCGCTCCACCCTAGTATGTATGTGTGTATAGATACACAAACCAAAGTAAATAAAAACTTACATGTTCTGGCTTAGATACTGCAGCAACATGAGGAGTAATGGTAACCTAAAAAATAAAGAAAATTGTTACAATTTTATTATTGTTTCTTTAAATCAAAGAGATTGCGAGCAAATTAGTGTTTAATGCATAACAATGATTAAATTGCTTAGAATTTTTAAAAACTAACATTTGGTAATGAAAGTGTACTATATCAAGGCTACATCTAAACCTATTCTTCAGAATGTAATACTATTTTTCTTCAAATTGTAATGCTTCAAGGAAAAATATAAGTTTCAATTGATCATGTAAATTTTTTTCTGTCAGCTAATTATGAAATTTCAAATAAATCATCAACTGATTAGCAGTATCTTTCTGACCTGTTTTCTTAAATTGTGCATGTAAGATAAGTTAATACCACCAACCTTTCAGTTAAGAGCTAGATGAGCAAGTCGGTTGAGCTACCAAGACTTTGCTCTAGATCAGGGCTTCCCAAGGTGTGTTCCGCAGACCACTTAGGGGTCTGCCGACACTTGGCAGGGGGACGCCATAAAATTTGAGAAAAAATATTTTAAGCATGTTAAAGAATATTGAAATAATGCTTTTACATTTGAAAAACAGAATTTTCACCTTCAAAGTATGGAATTGTCTTTTGAACACTACTCCATACTTTTCAGAATACAATGCAGATTGATCATGCAGTCATCACATTGCAAAGTCACTGTATACTTTGGAAATACGCTGAGAATACTTTCTAATTTAGATGAAGTGTTTCAGTTACCTGAATATCCACTAAAACCTGTTCTGAGCTTCATCAAAAAGAAAGTATATACTGTATACTTTATAAATACCTTGGGAATACTTTAATTCAGATAAAGTGATCAAGTTACCTGAATATGCTCTAAAATATGATCTGTAAAAAGGGAATATTCTGATATGTGCTCCAAATATGTGTAAATGCATTCCGCTCAGGATATTTGCTAAATTTAAGCTTGGAAAGATACACTTAGGAACGGATTGAGAACACATATGAGAACAAATTGGTAACACACTGACATTACTTCCTTTTGAACAAATATAATTTCAACCGCATTTTTCATTTTCCAATAAAAAGAATTTCTTAATGTGAGTCTAAAAAATTTGCTGTAATGAACCACTGTTGATTAGTGCCGACAATGCCAGCTAAAGAATGGTTTTTCCAAGGCAAAGACCATCTACTGCCATGTGGCTATTGACGGCTGCCCCACAATAGTGCCGCAAAATTAACAGAAATAACTACAGGTGCAATCAGAAGGGTAGCCCATAAGTGGTGTAAAAAGTGTTACAAAATGTCCTAAAATAAAAGACATTTGTGAGTTTTAAAAATGTTCTGAAATGCATTCCCAAGAGTGCTTAAAAATGTGCGCTGAATCAAATAAGAATTCTGAAAAGAATTTTCAGAACTGTCTTGATAGCAACTCAAAGCAGTGTGTTTCAAAATGTTTTAAAAATGGGGACAAGCGTCAGTGTTCAAAACTTGCTCAAAACATGTCCAAAGCTTAAATTGCAAAACTAAATGCCAAAATTGTCTGTGTTCTGAACATGGTATTTGACTTCAGCAGTCAAAAATTAAATCCAATATATTAAAATTGGGTCAGCTGAAACAACCCTACACTTCCCATTAATTTGAAAATCAATTTTGAATGTTTTGGTGCTAATTGATTTCTGTCTGATTAATTTTATTCTTGTTCTTCGGAATTTGAAAATACAGTTAAGCATTATTAACTATCTACCAAGGAGCTGTTCATAAATAATGTAACACCTTGATGGGGGGATAGGGCTTCGGTAAACTGTGAAGTTTGGAATCACACATCTAATCCACACAATAGTAATGTGCTCATGAAAAACAGCATGACATATGATAAGAGGAAGGGAGGAGGTAGGATGAAGTATGACGGTGATATGGGGGGTGGGTGCTCAAACATGTTGAAACAAAAGTAACATCATTATGAACAGCCGTCATATGCTTTTTTTAAGTGGTCCGCACAAATTTTTGGTCTAAGAAAGCAGTCTGCTGGCAAAAAAGTCTGGGAAGCCCTTCTCTAGATCAATTACTAAACTAGTTAAATTCAAAGGTAGAACGCTTTTTATGTTGTTTCTTTCCAGTTGACCCAAAATGTCAAAAGCAAGATTAAAATAGATTATATATTTAAGAATAATTTTATACTGAAGAAATATAAAAATCAATAACCTGCGGCATTTCCCATAATTGACTAGATTCTGGTAATGGTTCTGTTTCAAACACGTCTAATACAGCAGCAGATATCCATTCATTTCTGAATTAAAAAAAAAAAAAATTATTCACATATAAGATATCAGTTTCAAAAAGAATAATGATAGCAATAATTTTGTAAACCTAAGAGCAAGCACTAATTCATCTTCAGATATCACATCTCCTCTACCAACATTGATGAAAACTGGTTTCTAAAATAATAAATGCATATAAGCCAACTAAGTAATAATACTGCAGTAGTAAAAAAATAATTTCAAATTCATTTATGCATGCAAGCATTTTCACTTTTTAATCAAACAAGTCAGTTCACTTTACAGTAAGAAAATAATAAGAAAAACAAATCAGTTCAGTTTACAGTAAGAAAACAATAAGAAAAACAAGCAAAGTTACACAAATTACTAAAAAATTAAAATTGAAACAAGCAATTAAATGATCCTATTTTAATAGCTCCCCCCTCCTTTCCTCAGAAATAATATTTGACTTATATGCTTTTTGGAGGGGGGGGGGGCATATTTTCTGCAGCTAACGTTATATTTCAGTACTGTGTGACGCAATACAACATTTTATCTTTTTTTGATGATGCTTTGCAAGAAAACAATATTGATAACATCAGTGAGAAAAAGTACACAACTAAACAAAAAGCATATATACAGAATCTTCATTTCTTCAAAAAAAAAAAATTTTTTTTTGATTGAATTTCAAGTAATTTAACCCCCCTGCGGCTGGGAACCCAGAAAATTACATGTTGAATGGATGAGGTATCTCGTCAAGAATTGAAAGGTGGTTAAGATGTAGGGTATGTTAGAATAGAGCAACTGACCGCACCAGTGGCGAACCAGGAGTGTTGTAAAAGAGTTACTAATTAGATGATCTTATGTGATATAAATTATAGTCATTCACAGTGCTAACCACTGATGCTATCAAACGCCATCAAAGCAACCAACCGGGCTAACTGGTTGCTTTATTCAAACACATCCAATATTCTTATGCTGGTAAAAGTTATTTTCTTTATTCCAAAAATAATCACTCTAAGAAACTATTTATTTCAATGATAAATGATATTTTTTGTTCTAACAACTCAAAAAGAGTGATAATAATATAGAGTGATCATAATTTTTTTTCTCCAAATTTTAAGTGGTCAGAGGGGACTAATAAAAAGGCATTTACAGTATAATGCATGTTCAGATAAGCTTCATGAAGTGGTAGAGGGAGCTGGGTTGGCAATTTAGTTGGCCAAGATTATAGAGAAGGGCACACAGGGTCTGTGTCCTGGGCCTGGAATTTCCAAGGTCCTAAAATTTTCCAATAATATAACTGGACCTGTTTTTAAGTTTTATGAAACACTTTGTTTTTAAAATGTGTCAAATGCGCCTTTTTTCTTATGAATGTACTATAAATACTTTATAACAACAAAACTAACACATAGGACTTGTTGAAAATACGAAACGAGATAATAAAGCAAAATTCTAAGCACATAAGAACATTGATATAAGAAAGTGATGACAGAAGGGAAGCAAAATTATCATTTATTACACAAAAAATCAGAATATAAATAGAGGCTTTAGTGCCTTGTTGAGCCACCTCTAGCATGGATATACAAGGTGACAGTCTTATACAATGTCCTATCTCATCTTACTGCACAGTTACTGTAAACCAGCAAATAATTCAATCAAACATGTCAGTTCAACTTACCATCCCAAGTAATCCCAGATATGCTCTATCTGAAACAAATCAGAGAATCGAGCAAGTCAAAGAAGCGGGGGAAGTCTTGTGACACCCTTGCTGAGTGTGATTGGTCATTGTCTTGTTAAAAAAATGGTACCCACTAGTCCTAGTAGAAGGGCTAACAAACGTGACTGGGGCATGTAATGAGCAAAACGGTGCATATCATGGTGGTGTAGATCATTATTAGAAATGACCAAAGAGAGCTGAGTAGTTGCTGTAGGTTACTATACTAAATTCAATATAATATTAAAAACTAATATTATATTGAATTTACTCTGAGAAAAAAGGATTTACACGAAATTGAAAACTAAAAAATAATTGTCAAGCTCAATTATCTGCTACCTTATTCTGTGGCTAAACATACGTTTAAAATAGTATAAAAAAGAAAACTGTAATTAAAAGCTACTGTATTTCTTTAAAAAATTTATTCATAACAATTAGAAACAGTTGTAGCCTATTATATTTAAATTCAATACAAGTAAGTTAATAGACGTGTGACATAACGTACTTGTTCTATGATGCACTTCCCATTAATCTTAAAGTTAACATAGAATAGTTTTTACTGTTTACCTCTAACCTGCCCACATGGTAAACAGATCTCTGACTTTTTAAAAATTTCTGTAAGACAAAAAACATTCCCTACAGTGCAAATCACATTGGCCTTTAAGCGAGGCAGGAGAGTGAAGCTTAGACTAAACAGATATAAAACCTTTGACATGATATCAACTATTGCATTGACCCTAAATTATGTAGGACCAGGGCCGGTGACAAGGGGGGCAAATGCATAGGGGCCCGGACTCACGGGGAGCCCGAGCTGATTAATATATATATATATATATATATATATATATATATATATATATATATAATTTTAAATTAAATACATCCCAGTGCTTAAAATTTACCTTCGTTATGAGAAATTAAAATGACAGATTCAGTTTTAATGCTTTACAGCTGTTATTTTTATCAATGTGCTTAATGTGTAGAAAATGATTAGTTTAGCTTCATTCTAAACCAATTATAAACACTGAGGGTGATGGTGCTGGAGCACAGCTGTGAGAACTTCCAAGCACACCTGGTTGCTCACACTCTCACAGGCCCCGCTCTATGCATACTATTCCGCATATATTTAATTAAAATATTGCTTGCAATGTCAACATGTAGCCAATACGTGATTTTGTTTTGACGAGAAGTGAATTGTCAATGTAAGTATGTAGGACTTCTTAATTGTCCTGCGGCCCGAGAATCCCGTCACCAGGCCTGGGTAGGACCATGGAGCCCACAGAACTAGTGCTTTAGGAATTACACCACCTCAGATAATGGAGGAGGAGGTATTGATGAACATTGCTGAAGTTAATAAGTTCTACTTTTGAAAGTCATGATGAAAAAAAAAAACATGTTTCATTGCATTGGTTCTCTTGATTTCTATGATTTTAGTGTTTAAAACCGCTATTTGTATATGAAGATGGTAGGTAAGAAAAGAAAGTTAAATTATTCTTTCTATTGAGGAAAAAGTAAATATTTCTAGTACAAAAATTCTAGTACAAAAATCATTGAACAAAACTTTTTTTCTCCTAAAGATGAACATGAACAGCAAAAGAAAATAAAGATATGCATGAACTCTTTAAACCAGTAGTAAAATTAGAAAAATATGTAATTACAATTGCATAAAACCTTCAACAAAATCAGTGCTGAAGAATTTTTGTCAAAAGAAAATATATATATTTTTTTAATTGTCTATTTTTGTAACTTTATCAAAAATCTTTAAATCTCAATACCACCTTATTTTAAATTTTCTCCTATCCTGTAAAATTTGAGATGCGTTTGACTGTATTTTATCATTTTAATAATGCACATTGAAACTTTATTTTCAATAAATGCATTCTTCAGTAAAGAAAAAAATCATATGAAACAATGCAGTTTAAATTAGGATTTAAAAGAATGAAATTGTAACATTGTATGTAATTTACAAAAGAAGCTTACCTTACAGCATTGTTTAAGAATAGAGTTATTTAACATCCCTTCTGTGAAAGGTGTACTTGGTAGAGTATTGACTATATAATCACAATGTGGAAGGATTTCATCAAGATTAATTGAGATACTAAAGAGACACAAAATATTGTTAAACTTTTTAAAAAATAATTCAATGCAAAAAAATATTAAAAAAATTACTATAAAAATTTTTTAATGTAAAATATTCCACATTTTCCCCTTAAGTGCCTAGCAATTCTAAATGTAAAGGAGTAAAAATAAATTTGAGAATAAAGCCTCGATAAAATCAAAGAAAATACTATTTCATAATCATTTTGAATAATATTATACCCCAGTCAGGGCCGTCATTTCAAGTTTTCCAGGGGGGGGGGGGGGGGGCAAAGGGTCCAAACAAAATGCAATTTCATCGGAAAACATTAAAAACCATGCCCACTTATATGCAAATACATTGATTTCTCAAAGCCGGGGGGGGGGGGGGGGCAATTAACCTCCCTGACCCGCTAAATGACGGGCCTGACCCCAGCAGCAAAATCTCATCGGCCGGTAAAAGGGCATTCATTGAAATATGATGAAATTTTCATCGCCAATGAAGGGATTCCAATGAATTCTCATCGGGAATTGCTACAATATGTCTCATTGGCAATAGCAGAATCCCATTATCGATATCAGATGAGTTTTGCAGTCTATACAATGAGATTTGGAGCAATATGCAAGCAGTCGTGTAAGCTGAAAAAAAATCCTTACATTATATGGTAAAATGCTGACTGGCATTCACGTTGCCAATAGTTTTCAGCTTAAAATTATATTTTTTTGTAAAATTTTATGGTTGAAAGAAAAACGCGATATGAGACAGCCTAGATTCAAGCCCGGGACGATCGCTTCACGAATCTTCTTCTCTACCCAACATGCTAACTGGAACACACCTGTTTATCGAAAGCGTAGAAATAAGTGCTTTCAGGACCATAACCAGCCTATTGTTTCGGGGAAGGTTTTACCAACTCATTTCTCGCGAAATCTACATGATAAATAATATTTGATTTCATGTTCAAAAACAATTGTTTTTTGTCACAGTTAATGCGTAAGGGGCATTAACAAGAAAGATAAAATAACTGCATATATTTCCAATGAAGGAAAAAATTCTTATGTGAACAAAGCATCTTTTTCCTAAACTACAACAAACAATAAATGTTCTTTACAAATAAAGAAAGACAACAATTAAAAAAAATTAAAATGAATAATTAATTTTTTTTTGTTGATAAAATATCTTTAAACAATTTTAAAAAGTAACACATGCATACATTGCAGTGATTTAAAAAGGCCTCTCAAATAAATAATTTTTAACAGTGAATGAAAAATAGACGCAATTAAAACATTACCTCTTAAAATAGTCATCTAATGAGCGTTTTGTTCTGCAAAATCCAAGCAAACTTGTTCCACGAGGTTTTAGAAATTTGGCAACTAAAAAAAAGATACCCCTAATTTTTAACAATTTGTATCTGGGTGTAAAAAAAATCAGTATTTTTGAAATGCAAAAAATTTAGTGTACTAAAGTGCATTGTTTTACTTTTTTTACAGAAAAAAATCATATAAGTGGCAAATCCTCATGGACAAAAGAGATATATACATATTTTTTTAAAACAATGTCTTCTGTAGCAGTGCCTCAAATTTTCAACATTTTGAGCAAAAGCACTAAAACGTTAAGCACTAAAACATAAATTTTAGCAACAATAAAAAGTCATGTTTTTGAAAAGGAGATGTTAACAGTGATCAAATTTTATGTTAAAACCTTAAAAGGTCAGTTAAGTATTCTGAGTGAGGGCAAACACGGCTCTTTTGCGGCTTGAAATGAGGGAAAATTAGTAAAACAGGCAGATGTTTTTAGATTTTTCCATGTAAGATTTTTCTTTGTTTCATATTTGGATAATAAATGTAGGTGGATTACCTTTCATTGCAATTTGATCAACCCTATCAAATATCCCAATACCCAATACCCCAATGTTTTGCAATTTGATCACCCAAAGCAAAACATTGCCCTCTGGCTCATTCTCAGTCTGACAAGAAGAGATATGACAAGCATGAGTCATCTAACACACTAAGACCTCATTTGGCCCTTTTTTCTCAGATCAAAATGCAATATCTGCCAAAAGTGACCAATTCCCATGGACCTTACAGATACATTTCTTTTTCATCAAATAGTGTTTTCAGGGAAAGTATGAATTCAAAATTTTCAGCAAAACACTAAAATGTTCAAATTTTAGTTACAGTAAAATGGTTACATTTTTGGGTTAGTCAATGACAAAAATTGATGCTCAAAACTTAAAAAATCAGATAAGCACTCTTGGAGAAGGTAAAAATGACTTCTTTGGACCTAACATAAATTCAGTACACAATAAGCATATTTTTTAGATTTTCTATATAAGAATTTTAAATTGTTTTATGTTTGGACTATAAGTGTTATCAGGCTCAAAGGTCAATCAAAGTCAATGGCACATGACTTAACTAAGCTTTTGAATTTTAAACATCAAATCTAATCACAGTTGACATCTCCTAATGCAAATATATGACCTTTTTATCGTAACTAAATTTAGTGAATATTGCAGTATTTTTACTCAAAATTTTGAGCTTTTGAGGCGATACTTCTCACACAAGATATTATTAAATAAGAAAAAAAAAACAACATAGATATAATGTTTATGGATATAGGCTATTTTTGGTATGGATTGTAATTTCTCCAACAAAAAATAAAATGACGCCTCTATGAAATATTGCTAGTATTATCTAAATATACCAAATATAACTACACAATATTATACGTCAAAGATGAATAATTACCTATTGGTTTTATATAAACATGAAAAAAGGAAAGAATATAAGCATGTGACTAAAACAATAAGAACTACCTCCAGTTCCCATATTTCCAACTCCTAGAATTCCAACAGTAAGTTCATCTAAAGAGCGGTATGTTTCAAACCTGTCCATTCTTTGCCTGCAAAAATAAGCTATTCATTACTAAATTATTCTAACTGAAACCAAGTTTTAGAACATAAATATTTCAAAAATAGTATATTGCTCAATTTATTTTCAAAATATAATAACACTAGATTTCAATGTAACACATGAAAAGGACATTTGAACAAGCCATCTTCATACATGAAAACATTTTATGAAATGATAACTTTCTGGTTACAGTCAAGGCTCATTCCAAGTAGCTGCTGAATTTCAGATTTGAGTTCAAAACAGGCCTGTCATTTCAAGTTTTCCAGAGAGGGGGGGGGGGGTCAAAGGGTACAATCACAATGCAATTTCATTGGAAAACAACAAAAATCAAGCCCACTTGCATATAAATAGATGGATTTCTCAAAGTCAGGGGGGGGGGGCAATTAACCTCCCTGACCCGCTAAATGACGAGCCTGGTTCAAAATATAAACTTGCTGAAATGAAAATGTTAAGCGAATACTCAATGTATCACATTAGCCACTGACATATTAGAATTTGAAAACTGATCATAAACTATGCAATCCTTTTTTTTCAAGGGGTAAACATGAAATAAACTATGACTAGACATGATCACTTAGAAGAATGGGCTGCAATGTGAGACTACCATTAGACAACTTTAAACATTTAGTCACTGAGAAATAAATTATTACCTTTGTGCTTGAAAAATAAAAGAAAAGAAGACAGCGTTAAAAGCACAAATGAATCACTGGTTGTTCAATAAAAACAAATGTTACCATTTTAAACTAAAAAACTGTCGAAATGGTATTGTCATACTTATTATTTATCAAAGGTATTTTTTGAGAGAACACCATAACTTCCTCAATTCAGACTTCATAAGTAAGGCATTATTCCGAAGATCTTTTCCCTCATTTTCGGCAAAAATAAAGAGACAATTCACAAGTTGGTAGTTTTATTGAAAAAAACCATTTATTCTATTTTTTATTCTATATTGTTCCAATGGATAGCCTTTCGAAATGAGGGCTCACTGATTCAGTTGGTTAGAGTGCCACGCTGATAGTGCGAACATTGTGAGTTCAAATCTACCTGGCCTGAAAAATATTGTTTGGATGACTTACTTTAGCCAGAATTTTGATCAAAAAATCCAAAAAAAACGAGATAATGAGGAAAAGAGAGTTTATGTCATTTTTTATGATGAGAAAAGTTTCATAAAAATACATTTGATAGTTTTCCTATTTCTGGTATAATCTCAGTAAAAGAAGAAATTAATTAAAGCTTACACATTTGGAGCTGGCACTGTAATGACATGATTAAGTTTCATAATGGACAGAAAATATTCAATAGTTTTTGCACAGGCCAGATTGAATTTTGAGACTAATATTCATGTACTAGACAATATTTTTTTTTAACCAAAAGCACCTGTAATTACAAATACGAGCAAATTGTGCCAGCAGGAAAAAGCCTAATTATATCTTTCTCAAATCTCAAAATCCTGGCTTGATGAAAATTTCATGAAATTTTTTTGCTGACGGTCGAAAAGACTGATATACATTTAATAGGAACTTTGATGTTTTCCGGCAAGATAAGTACGAAAAAATGTATCTAAACTGGAAACAAACAGAAACTAATTTCTTCCATCAAAAAAGCCAGGATAAAAACTTTCAAGAATATTCTCCAACTCCCATCCAACCTCCAACAACCATACAAGGCTGGTAACAGATTAAAAGAAAGTGAGAAATTATTAATCATTTGGGGTTTCCAGGGCAAAACCCATGTTGTCCTGGTAATTTTGTTCAGTTTTTACAATAAAATTTTCTAATTAATTTCGGCAAAACCTTCACACTTTGTCTTCTCAAATGTACTGCATTCTATAAGGATTTCTAGAATGAAAAGCATTTTATGTATACATTTCACTGAATTGTTTTAGATATGTATTTATCTTTCTATGCAATTTTCTTCTGTTTTTATAATTATGACCACCATTGTATAAGTGACCACAGAATGTATGCTCAAGTTGTTTGCACAGATGCAACTGAAAGAGGTTTGGAGTAACAATGTACAATTAGATCTGCATCTGATTAACAGGGAAAAAAGAAACGTGCAGCAATGCACGTGTTCCAACTCCTAATAACTTCAATTATTTCCTGACTTAAAAAAATAAGTTTATAGTTAATTTTGGTTTTTTAAAACTTAAAATCAACTATTGTTGAAATTGTTTGCTTATTTATACCAAACAATGAATGGGAAAAAGCTTAAAAATTATTGGTGATGTAGAGTACTAATGTAGCTAATTTCGGAAAGATTTTTTTGTTGAACAATTTTTTAAGACAAGACTATAGCAGGAGAGTGAAAGATTCATCCAAGAAATGGTAATCTCCCATCAAAAGCGGGAGAGGAGGCGACTCTGAGTTGTATTGAAAAATGAGAGAAGAGCTAAAGAATTTTTGACATTGTCGCTAAAAATCAGCTAAATTTTTTCCCCTATAGAAAGTCTCTTTAAGCATTTAAAAAACTTTTGAGTTTTTATTACTGGCTGCAAGTCTTTGTTGCACAAAATTGGCTAATTTCAGTTTCTGGAACAGACTGCAAAAATATTTGTCATCTTATATGCAACTTCCGAGTGTTTTTAAACAAAACTTCTATATATATTTTTTTCAGTGCAGGCTGGTGCAAAATTAGCAAATTTCACCACTTATGGAGTTGAATATAGCTGAATTTAAAAATTGGAGTAATTCAATGCAATTGGAGCAGATTTTTCACCACCGAGAGCAATTCCAGAGGTGGCTGAAATCTGTGTCAAAACTTAAAGAGCAGAAAATGTAGCTAAGAGAGTTAAAAACAATGTAAATATGTATGCAAAATGTCATGTCTAGGGAGCAAACAGAACAAAGAGACTCCAATATCTCTAGGATGGTTCCTGAGAAGGTAAGATGTAAAACCCCTCTCCCAAAACATGCCAAGACCTTCCCTGTTGGACATCACCAGGCACTCACGACTTTTTTTTTTTTTTTGAGAAAAAGTTTATTATTAGGTTAGCAGGGAACTCAGGAGGCAATGGCATAACTACGTACCGCAAGACCCTGCAACGCAAGAGAACAAGGAGGCTGAAAATTTTAGAGTTTAATTTTCATTCTGTTTTATTAAATTTTTTGTAAATCATACTTAGTTTGAATTTGATCCAGAAGTTTCAAAAGTTCACACTGATTTTCAACACAAGAAGAGAGAAGGGAGCTTAAATTCCATGCTTCAAAATCAAACCTTGTCTCAATGCAAAAATTATGACAATATGTCAGCACCCCAAACATATCATTGTAATCCTCGCCACATTCCTTCAGTACGTTCGGTCACATCAACTAGTCCTTTAGCCAGAGAAAGTGGAAATCTGAAGTCACAACTCCATGAGGGTAGCGGTGGATCTATAGGTTTAGGGACCTACCGCAATGCAATTTTTAGAGGCCTTTTGTCGATCATGGAATAATGTAAAACCTTTATTACATGCATTTCTGTATCTCTTTTGGGACCCTTATTATTTGGAGGCCAATGGCAAATGTGATATTTGCAATATGGTAAATCTGTCACTGCATGAATGTCTGGAAGAGGACAACCAGAAGAAGTTTTCAGATATGATCTGTAGATTAGATTGGCCGTAGAAAAGGGTCTTAGAAAAGGGTCTTTATGCAAGTAAGTAGCTTTAAAATGCTTGAAATTCCCTCTGGGGTAGTTTTCTTAACAGTACAAATCACAGCTTCTTTGAAATTAAAACAATTTTTATTGAGTTGATTAAGAGGGAGTGAGGATAAGTTTATTTCTTTTATTCCAGCATAGGCCTGCCTGTCAGCTTTTTTGAAATTCCTGAATATTTCGTTTTTGTTAAGAGTCTCTCCCGGGACATTTTCAGTTCTATTTTGATTGAGAGGTGGTCACTTCCTATGTCACCTTAAGATGGACCATTGCCAACGGGCCACTATCAAGAGAGTTCCACCTATTGAATGATCCATTCAAAATATTTTCTCTTATTACTTATCACAGCTTTTCCCTAAAAGAATTTAAAATAGCTGTAAAAATGTTCATTGATTTTCACACATATACAACTTAGTAGTGAAACTTAGGATAAAAAAACTGTTGAAATAAAGTGGGGCGATTTAAGGTCATACTTAAGTTGGATTCAGATATATTTCTTGGCTAATCCTAAAATGATTCCCAAGAGTTACATAAGGAAAAATAAATACAGAAAAATGATTAACATTTTAAAGTAACTTTAATTATTCAGAATATTGAAATAGGTTTCTGGAGTTCAAAGAGTATTTATCTTTAACTATCAATTTACCACTTTAAAGCTCATCTCTGACAATAAAGTGAAGCCAAAGATTGCAAATGATTTAACAGTAACATACCATGATTTGGTCTTTTGATTCGCCCAATGAATTTTGTTACTTCGCTCATGATTCAAAATTTGACACATCACATATTCAGCCATTATTGCACTAAAAGCTTCGCCAGCATGTCTGGTAATCATAAATTTAGGCTACAATAATAAAACCATGATATAGCTATAAATATTTATCTTGAGACTAAAGATAAAACTAATAAAATAATTGAAAATAACATTTTTAAACAACCAAAATTTAAAAAATACTTTGCAGATTTTCTTTTTCTTATTTGAATAATTTTTCAATGAATGAATTTAATGCCATCTTTTGAGAGTACCACTGTTTCATTCATTAGGTGTTAAGGTGTTGAATTTTAGCATAATTCTTTAATGTACTATTACTGCGGTTATTTAATATCCCAATTTAATTGTGGCTTATTTTTACAGGGAAAAGTTTGGACTTAGTATCTTATTTTTAGATCATGAAAACTTATTGTTTCAATGAGAACTCCAAAATTTGGGAAACATTAAAATCCCAAATTACCAAGCTTCTGTCTATCTTTGATTTTTACAGTTTAGTTTGCAAAGAAAATACAGTGCTTCATACGATTGAAAAATTTTCCTCTTCCGTTCTCAAGACTCACATACAATAGGGAAAAACAATTTTTTTGAAAAAATAGTAAGCTGCCGCTGTGAAGACAGGGATAAAGCAGAGCTATATGGAAAATACCAACTGTACAGTTAATGATACCCAGAGCCTGCAGTTTTGTCCTTGTTACAGACTCATTAATCCGGAAGACACACAACAACCAAGCTTGAGGCAGAAGTTTTCACATTGAAGTCGAGATTACCAAAAAAAAAAAAACTGGCAGATAAAATTAATTCTGCACACCAGCAAGTCTGCAAGTAATGAACTTTTCAACTCCAAACTGAAAGTAAAAGCTCAACTCCAAACTGAAAGTAAAAGCTCAGATTATAATTAGCAAGTTCAATACCTTATTTCTTTCAAATGAAATCCAGAAAACAAGGCCGTTGGTATACTGTACGCAGTTCTGTCTTAGCACTGACTTAAGGGTGGTAACTTATTGCTTATAATAGTCCGTGGGACAGTAAGCCATATCATTTCATTCTGGAACAGGGAAAGTTCCGGAACAAAACGCTGCTCTCAAGTACAAAAAAGTTCCATCAAATAACGAAATATTTCACAAACGCATAGGTGATATTACACCGAATTTTCTTCCAACGAGCCAATGGGAAGCGCCGAAAATGTAAACAAACATTCGATCGTAATACGCAGTGTTTATTTTATGCAGCTTCTCTCAAGTGCAATAGCAAAGCCTTGTGTATTAACTGTTTTGGTTTGTCAACAGCAGAAATATTTGTTTTATTCTTTGAATTTTGTTACTAAAACAAATTTTTGTTCTAATAGAATGTCAAATTTAATAATAATTTGGCATCACAGATTCGTTTTCTAACGTTTGACAACAAATGTTTATACTGTTATGTTTGAATCATGTGTACGAAGCACTGCGTTGTTTGTGTATTTTCGTTTTGTTTTTGAAATGCTATCGTGTTTTTAAACATACATCATTGGAGTTCTTCATGATCAAGATTCATTCTTATCACACTATTTCCAAATATTCTCAAATGTATTGAACTGTGCTGCGGAACTTACATCGCAGAAGGCAGAAGTATCAACTCCGTCACAGAACATTACAGTAATTACGGCATTTAAAACTGATTTGAATCAACTCAAGACATTTTCTAGAAACACAATTCTCTTTCGTTCCTAAATGTCTAGAAAAATGAGTATGTGCTACAGATTTTTTATTTTCATATTTGATTTTGTTCATACAGGTTAGTATTCAGACTTTTCAAACAATTTACTGCAAAAAAACCCCCGAGTAGAACTCAGTATAAACGGGGGTTAAGCACATTACAATTAAAGCCAAAACTTTTTCAAAACATCAAAGAACACCCAAGGACTTAACATCCTATTTTGTATAAAGCATCCTATTTTGTGTTCATCAAGAAACCGTAACAAATGTATTTATCCTGTAGAAGATTTACAATGAACAGAAATTTACTTTTTTTAATACAGTCGAGTCGCCATATAACGAACACTCTATTTAGCGAAGTTCTCTATATAACAAAGCATTTTCTGTGACAAAGAAAATTTAAAGTATAAAATATAATTTAAAGTAAAAAAGCATATAAATTTGTCTCCCTTTAACGAATATGAAATGGCCTAATTTCTCTATTGCAAATTTTTTATGGGAGAAAGTGTCAATGTTCTGGAAGATAGAAGTCTTTCTTCTACTGCTTTTGTGGAGGCCCACTTCACACATGTGAAGAATTTTATGAGCAGAGTGTTTCCAAAGTGCAAAAAAAAAAATCACGGACTATTTTCAAAGTAAAACTAGAGTGTCGTCGACCAAGTTCAGGTTTGATTCTTTTAATTTATTAATGTAAACATTTGCAAAAATTCACCAATTACACTACAGATGCGACTATCATTCCTGATACAATTTAATAGGTCAATAAATTAATTTAATTAGTTTTATTTCTTAATTCATTCCCTGTGTTACATTTATAACATCAAACTATGCACAGTATTTATATCTTGCTAAGATGCATTTAATCCAAAAATAGTAAAGTGAGAATTAACCTAATGTACTACTTACACATGTATAGCCCCTATTGTAAAAATTAAGCATAGAAATTTACTATTTTTTTATAGCGAAGTTTCTATATAACGAACATTTTCAATGGTCCCTTGCGAATTCGTTATATGGAGACTCGACTGTATTTACGTTTTCAATATTTAGTGTTAATAAAAACCTTTTCCGTACAATCTTATCAGGGGTTTGGCCAGAGGAAATTCGGGTCCGTTAACAGACCCTTCACAAAAATACAGTCAAGCAAAACGGACCCTTCACAAAAATATGATCGAGAAAAACGGACCCTTCACAAAAATACGATCGAGCAAAACGGACCTTTCACAAAATGTTGAACAAACAAAGCGGGCATTTCACACATTATTTATTCAAGACGCAAATCTGAAATCAAAATATCGCATAGCAGATTTCTGGGTAGCCCATAACTTTTGGGCCTTTTCTGAAGTTGAAGAAGCAAATCGTTTATCCGACAATTTTACGGAAAAAAAAAGTCGGCACTTCCTGCCTGCGATACTTTGGGCAAGCGATAAATCTTTAATGTAAAATGTAGCATTTTTTACTGGTTTCTTTTAAGGAAATTAACAACTTAAAAAAGGTAGTAGTTTTGCTTTACTAGTTCTGCTTGTTTGTATAATAAGATGCAAATCAAAATGGCTTGCTTCGATGTTGCTATTATAGATTTCTCTGGAAATGCAGAGTAAGGATTTTTCTCCCTGCTCTTGACTTAAACAAAAAGGAAATAATAATTATAGCAATTATCTGCGAAATGAATTTAGAACTGCAAACAGATAGCTAGGGTTAGAGAAAAAATGAGATTGCTTCTGGTAAAGTGATCAGCTATTTAAAATTATCGCCATCTGACGCCTTTGGTGCGACTTTTGACCTTATTTTGGCTGAAAATTATCTGTTTTTTTTTTTTTTTTTTTTTTTTTTTGATGCTTACAAGATTAGTGTTTTGGTTTTATTCAGGAATTATTGGAACTACTTTGATATACCCCCCAAAATCTAAAATTTGGCGACTTTTTCTCCTCGCCAAGCAGAATACCTGTTTTTGTTATTGTCACAAAACTTTAAAAAAAACTCAAAAGATGTTACAAAATACAAGAAAATGCTAAATTTGGCAACAGTAAAAACCTAAAAGCTGGAAAAAATCTAAATTGGCAGCACCAAAATAAGAAACAGCAACCCTAAAAAGTGTTTAGCAAGTGACAAATTTGGCGCGTAATTTTTTTTTTTGGGAGGGGGGGGAGGTTTTATATCAAAGTAATACCCCATCACTTAGAAAGCTACAATCTTTTTGCATCCGCTACAGGAATCGGATTTTTCGCATTTTGATGTTTGATACACTTTTTTAAGAGGAAATCAAATGAAATGTCTTTTTTTTTATTATTAAATTCAAAAAAAATTTTTTTTTACTTTTTTTTAAACAAAATTATTTGATTTTCCACAAAATTATTTAGTTTTTTACAAAAAACGAACCCAGTGAAAAATCCTAGACAGACCCTGCTTATCATAAAACCTTACAGGAATAAAACTAAGCATACCTTTATTGAGAAATTGTTGTGTTTTCATACTGCAATAATAATTTTGTTTTCAACATTTTTTTTAATAAGGTAGTATTTAGTTGTACTTTATAAACACAGTTTTTCACATACCCCATCACTTAGAAAACTACAATCTCTTTGCATCCGCTACAGGAATCGGATTTTTCGCATTTTGATGTTTGATACACTTTTTTAAGAGGAAATCAAATGAAATGTCTTTTTTTTATTATTAAATTCAAAAAAAAAATTTTTTTTAAACTTTTTTTTAAACAAAATTATTTGATTTTTCACAAAATTATTTAGTTTTTCACAAAAAACGAACCCTGTGAAAAATCCTAGACAGACCCCTGCTTATCATAAAACCTTACAGGAATAAAACTAAGCATACCTTTATTGAGAAATTGGTGTGTTTTCATACTGTAATAATAATTTTGTTTTCAACATTTTTTTTAATAAGGTAGTATTTAGTTGTACTTTATAAACAGTTTTTCACATTTTCTGCCTTACAAACCGAATAGAAAATCAATGATCCATATTTCTGATATACAAGACCAGTTATCAAAAAAAAAAAAAAAAAAAGAAAGAAAGAAAAATTGCACCAACCTTGGGTTTATTGAAACTATAGGAAAAAGTTTTTTGCGAAACTTTATTTCATAATGAAGGAGCAACTGGTCAAATTTTTGTTTCGGTGCGGTTTTTGTGATACAATTATTAGAGTAAGTTTTTCTGAACGATATTTGCACCAGGAGTATGAATTTGGATGTTGTCACCCCCAAAAATAGCACAGGGGGCTACTAAAGTTACAACAAATGGCTTCGCTAAAATTCCCATATCTTCATTATTTTATGATTTATAACCGGCTTTCAAACTTTAAAATGATTAAATGCACCTTATAACATTATGAGGCATAAAAGTCTCAATTCAAATTGTTGACACGTGTTTCTAAGCTATTAAGAGCTCTTTTTTCAATGTAAAACATGAGAGTTTATGAACGTAAAGTCTACCGGCTAAGGATGTTTTTTTCATTGAATAGGGGCTACTTGCAATCAATCCCGTCATTTGGGCAATCAGGGGGGGGTCCTTCCCCCTCAAGTTTGGAAACAAAATGTGAATGCAAATTTGTGTGTGTATTTACCTTTTTCACAATATGTATTGAATTTGCCCCTTTGCACTGACTCATCGTTTAGAGGGGGTTAAACTGCCCCCCCCCTTTACCCCATTCCTTTGAAAAAATTTTGTTGTTTTTTAGTCGCTCCCACTTATATGTAAAAAACATTTTTACGTATAAGTGTGTTCTTGGTTTTTTTTCTAAATCAAATTTACTTTGAGTATACAACATTTTGTCCCCTCCTCTCTACTTTCTTGAATAGGGGCGTACACAAGGGGGGTGAATACACCTGTTAGTCCAGGCACCGGACCCAAAAGTTTTGAAAATTATTTAACACAACTTTTTAACACTCTTTAACATAAGTATAAATTAAATGTAAGTATTATCGAAAAGGTGAATAAACTTTTACTAATAATGTAAAATACTAGTAAATACATATATTTAAAATGAAGAATAGATGACAGAAACCTATGAGCGTCCAACAATAGTTATGTTTAAAAAAAAGCTATTTATTTTCGAGCTTTAAATTTTTCTATCATTTTGTTAAAAAAAAATTGGTTGGGAATACACACCCTGATGTTAATAAAGCAAGCCCAAAATTGAAACCGTTAAATAAAGAGGGAAATATGCGCAGGGGGTAAACAATACGGTGGGGGGGGGGGGGGGCAGCCATGTTTGCCTAGACCAAAATTTCTGTGCACACTCATGCTCCTGAAAAGAATTTGGAATAAAGGGCTTGCCCATCCCCCACCCCCCTGGGTGGAAAAAAATTGAAATGATAGGCCTGGTTGTTACTAGTGGCGTAAAGAATGAAGGAGTTTTTACAGACTGGAAAAAAAAAAATAAATTCTTGTGAGGGCAAAATATACCAAAATATATAGATATATATATATACCTCCCCCCCTAAACTATAGGCTTGGGCAAAAACTACAAATAAAATGCTGTTCATATAATAATTACGTTCAGAAAATGCATTCACATTTTGTTTCCAAACTTGGGGGGGGGGGGGGGGGGACCACATGATTGTTCAAATGACGGGCTTGATTACAAGTAGCCCTTATTCAATGAAAAAAACATCCTCAGTCAGATGACTTTTCATTCATAAACTCTCCACTTTTACATTGAGAAAAGTGTTCTTAATAGCTTCGAAACACGTGTCAACAATTTGAATAGAGTTGTTTATGCTTCAAAATGTTGTTATTCGTTGAATTCAATCATTTTAAACCTTGAGAACTGATTTCAAATCAAGAAATAATGAAGATATGGGTATTTTAGTGAATCCATTTTTTGTCTTTTTGCCGCCTCCTGCACTATTTTTGGGGGTGGTTACATCCGAATTCGTATTCCTGGTGCCAATACCTTTCAGAAAAACTAACTCTCATAATTATATTACAAAATTCTCATGGAGAACCAGTTGCTCCCAGACTATCAGCTGAAGTTTTACAGCCGTTCAAGAAAACCACTCGTGAGCACAGCTCGGCGGTGAAAAAACTGTCGCCAAGCTGAAAGGTAGCCAACCCACAACCTGAAAACGTTCCGTAATATATTTTCCAGAGCTACAGTTAAATTTATTCTAGTATTCAGCGTAAAATAAAATTGTCAACCATGTTTCATCCGTTATTTTACGAAATTCATCCTCTAAAGTACTGTCTATGATGAATTTTACAACTTATCAAATCCATATTTACCGCAGCAAAACCATTGCTTTTACATGGAAAATCTAGTAGACGAGATTATAGCGGAGCAATATGTTTACATTTTCCTTGTCTATGATTGGTTCCGAGTTGCTGGAGGATGCAACGATAAAAGAAGCATGTTCCTTCACAAAGATGATATTTCCTCATTTAATTTCAATTTTCGAACTAAATTGCAGGAGTCAGTTCCAGAACTTTTTTTCTCGTAATTTCTAAGCATAATTTTGCAAAAAATTGGTATTTTCTTTCCGGTCAAAATTTTTACTATGAAACTTGCTTTCTAGCAATAATTCCGGAGCTGAACCACGGACTATAACCTAAGTTTTTATTTCCATTTTTAGTTAAACCACACCATGCTTGTGGATTTATGCTTGAGGGCTAAATTAGTTTCAGCAACCAAATTGTTAATAATCCTGGTCTCAATGAGCGAACATCTGACCTTCAGCTCAGTTTGTGACAATTCCAGCTGAACAAAACCATAACAGGGATGAAAGTGCAGTCTCTGGATGACATAATCCGGCTGTCGTTATTTTGCAAGCAATTTCTTTGTTCGTTTTTAATGCATGATGCTTTCTAGATGAACTGCTTGAAATCTTAAATTAAAATATCATTAAAATCTCAAAATCAGTTTCATGTTTAGACTATTAAATAACATTTTTTTGTTAAGGTTAACTGATTAATGTGCCTAAGTTCATAATTTGCTAAGAGAGTTTCTAAGAAAAAGTACGGAGAACTTTTCTCCTAACTTTTTATTTCATTTATTAAACATTTGTTCTTATTATATCTCCTTAGAAATATCAACTTAGCTTTTTATTTTCACACATTTAAAATTGCAGAAAATCTTTGACCAATGAATGAAAATGAAGGTCATGTAAAGATTCAGCTCTAAAATAGCAGGAGGATTTCAAGGAATTAACAAGAATTTTATGAAAGGTCGTAGTTAAATATTTTACATTACATGAATACATTTTTATTGAGTTTTGTTTTTCTCAATAAATTATTGAAACAATTATTTCATAATTCGTTCATTTAATTACAGTACATTTTTATGCGCGCTTAAAAATTACTGAATATCACTTCAATAAAATTCGAAACAAGTTTAATATACTTTGTAAAATTTTATCTGGTTAAGTGTGTAAGGTGGCATGAGGTACAAAAAATTGAAATGCAGCTTTCTTGATTTCATGTCTGCTCTTCACAAATTCAGAATCAGCGAGAAAAAAAGAAAGTATTGTAGTATATTTAAGAGAAAAAACAAATTGAATTTACGAAACTGTACCTCTTCAGGAATTACGTCAAATAGATCTTCAAGACCTAGAAAAAAATAGAAGCGCTCATTGTCACTCCGAAAGCTATAAATTTCTACTACAGGGAAATCCTGTTACAATGAATACTGATACAATGAAAAATCTATTAGAACGAATAAAAAGTTTGGCCCTGTTTCAAACCCTATTTAAATAAAGTATAAAAGATGTTGTATTAACGAAAGGATTTTTTTCAAAAATTGATTACAATTTAACGCTTTTCTCAATGTCTGTTTGAATATTTTTTACTTAATGCTGTTTTCTGAAATTAAAACACGATTTTTACAAGTCCTAACTTGAAAACACTGCTTGTACTTTCCAAATAGAGCTGCTTATGGTGGAAATCCGCTCATGCTTTCAGGCATTGAAAGTGACAGTGGAAGAAAGCTGAATGTCACAGACGCCATCGAGATAATTGCTGGATCATGGTCAGGGTTGTTTGATTTCGTCCAGGGTGGAAAAAACCGCCAGAAAAAACCTGGAAAAAACCTCCCCGGACAAAATAGCATTTTGTCCATTTCGTCCATTTTGTCCACTTTAAAGAAAATGACAGTTCTTGATTAAAAAATCCAAAGTTTAAAAGTAATGTTTTAAAATATTGATTTTTTTCAATGAGGTAATAGTTTTATTATCAAAATTAGCACACATAATTATTTACAAACAAATGTTAACTAAACAACAGATACTATAAAAATATATCTGTATAAAATAAATGAATGTTAATGATAAGATTTAATGCTTATGAAAGCACACATTAGCAATAAATAATTTTAAGATGTTTATTTGTTGTGAAGGAGTTTCATTGCCAATAATAAAAGTGTATATAGAATATATAAGTAGAAATAAAAATTTTAAAAGATTTGAGAAAGAAAATTTTGCCATGAAATGAAATATGTTCCTATAATAACATTAATATATCTATAAAACAATGCTGTGTGCATAAATATTTTACAATGGGGTAACATTCGTTAAATCCTCAAAAAATATAACGTAAAATGACCAAATGAATCAAAATTAAACCAATATTTCTTGTAGCATCTAATGTATTTTCAAATACAAATGATACACATTTATATGTGTATTTAATTCAAACAAAATTTAAATATAGAATTTATGAGAAAATATCATATAAAGTTTACTTTTTAAGGGATTGTATTGTGTTAATAAATATCTAAGGTAATAGAATACTCTTTAATTTCTTTTTAAAAATATGTATTAAAGAAAAACTTTTTTTTTTCTATTTGTCTACTCTACAATAATGTAATTACACTCAATAGTTTTTTCAATATGTTAAAATTTATTTATTTCAAATAAAATTAGTTAAAAATCAATGGGATAATTGCCATTTTTTTTTTTTTTTTTTTTTTTTTTTGTATGATACCATCATTCTATTTAAAAAATGGGTAATGCAAGAGAGATACTAATTGTACATCATAACATTTTTATACATCAAACGTATGAAAAAAATGTGTTTTTCTTTCATTTCTTCCATTTCGTCCAATTTTGTCCGTTTCGTCCATTTCTTCCGGCGTCCCGGACTTTTTACGAAAAAGTGGACGAAATGACAACCCTGATCATGGTACGAAGTTAGGGTGAATACAATTGCCAATTAGTACCGACATGCCCCCTATGTGAAGGACATAGGAATAACATAGGAACTGACGAATCTGATTTGGAAGATTTATGGAGTAATATCAAAGCTAGTACCAAAGTCTCTGATTATGTACGATTGAATGTAAAACATTAAACTCATTCAAAACATTCTTTGTAGCTGCTAAAAAAATGTTTTTGCATACCTGTGAAATTAGAGGACAAATCACTAAATGATGAACTAAGCACTTAAATAGGGTCATTCTATGAAAAGTTTGAAAGATCCATTATCTTCAGTTCAGTATTATTTGCTTTACTGAGTAACAAATAGTGAATTGAATGCCTTTCTGACTTTCTAGTGTTCATTTAAGTATAATTACTTAATAAAAGAAATATTAACATTCCAGTCAATGATCTCAATAACAATTAGTTTATTGTTTCATTTTCAATCAGAGGCTAACTAAAGCATTCTTATACTTTAAGTAGACACAAATTTCTAACAATTTTCAATAATCAGCATTTTTCCACAATTAAAAATATTTGAATAAAAGTATCATACCAGCCCAAGTACAGTGTGCCCATTTTAGGTTAGGTAACTTCTTGTACGTATTTGCAAGTACAAACTTATCACAAACGACTATTTCAGCATCTTTAACCTCTTTCAGCTGTTCCTCAGTTAGCTGCACATTCTTATTGAATTTCACTAAAACAGATTTTTTCCTTTTAAATTTTATTTTAAGGAGCTACTGAAAAAAGAATTCATAAAATTATATAATTAAAAAATGAACATGTAATGTAATAAGTTAGTAAAAATTTTAGACAACAGCACACACTTCCACAAAATTTTGTCTTTGCTCCTTCATTGTACTGCAAATTATTGAATAAACAAAAAATTATGGTTTTATTACCGTTAAAATAAACGTCAAACTAATATGGCAATTAATTGATAGTATTTAAAAAAGTTCCTCAGGACATAAATGCCAAGACACAATAAGTAGCTCAATATACTGTCGGGTTTTTAGTTTATGTAAAATTGATTTGATCATTGCTTAATTTTTATAATAAGTTCATGATTTTATTTCCACTTACCAGCTACCTACTTAGTGTGTGCCACGACACAATAAGTAGATCAATATGCTGCCTGTTTGATTTGCTGTGTATAAAATTGATATATATATATATATATATATATATATATATATATATATATATATATATATATATACAATCATTGCTTTTTTTTTGTAATAATTTTATGATTTTATTTCTGTTTTATTCCATTAAAAACTACTGAAATGGAATTAGTAAATAACATTTAAAAACATACTATAACTATTCATATACAAAGCAGAAGAATTCCTTTTATTAGTATTTGCTGTACAATAGTTTATAGGAAAAATGGATATTAGATTAATCATAGAATCTAAATTAGCATATATAAATGCTGCAAAATAAGACACTAAACTTAACAGCTAGAATCACAGATCACCTGTGGAATATATCCCACAAAATATGGTACAAAACTTCATTTGTTCAAATTTAGAATTTTTTTTCTTTAAAAATTTTAAGTTTTTTTTCTTCCTCCTTTTCGCCGCTAGAGGGCGCCAGTGTTGCAGGGGAGATTTTTGCTGCACTGAGCTAAGTGATATTTTTAATGTAAATTGTTTGTTTTTATCGTATCAGTTTTGGTATTTTTATTGTATTTCAGCATATAATTTAGTATTTCTGTGCATTGAGACTTATTTTTGCTTTACTTGCATTCTTAAAGTGTTTTTCAATTTTTTGAGCTAAGCCTAAAATGTGGTGATTCCTTTGTTGTTAGGCCTGTGTTTTTTGTTGGGTGTAGCAATTTAGTTTATTTTTATTTACTACTGACTTAGTTATCTGCATTCTTTGTATCTTTAACTCAAATGATTTCTTATTTTAATTATTAGTAGTTACTCTTAAAATTTTGCACTTTTGTCTTTTTGTATTGCTTTTGTATAAGTGGATCATTCGAGTTATTATGGGTGTTATATGCATTTTGAAAGAGGTTAAGAATGGGAAGGGGAGCAGGTGGATTTCTTGCGACATTTGTCAGATGTTCTGCCTGTATGAGGGAAAAGAGGAGTCCATTTCTGAGGATGATTTCACTTGCACTAAGTGTGCTGAACTCCTGGACTTAAAAAATAGGATGACCATTTTGCAGGCCCAAATAGCCTCAGATTGTGGGACAGAGGAGGTAAACAACTCAGATGGAAAGGGGGAAGTTATTAAAAAGGATGTGGGCATTAGCTGTGAGTTAGTTAGTGGGATTATTCCAGAGGTGAAGGGGGAAGTTAGCAGTAAGGAGACAGACTGGGAGACGAAGGGGGTAATATTGGGGGATTCTATGGTGCGTGAGGTGGGAAATTCAATCGGGAGGGTAAAACGTAAGGTGGCTAGGTGTTGTTTACCAGGGGCTCGTGTGAAGGATGTAAATAAGGTTGCAGAGAAGAGGGGGACATTTGATAAGGAGGATTTGGTAACTTTATGGGTGGGAACGAACAATGTAGGCCGTAGTAATAATGAGGAATTTAGGAACGAGTGGAATTCCCTGTTGGATAAAGCAACCAACAGTTCGACCAGTGTCCAAGTGGTTGGGTTGCTGCCCAGGTACGGAGTCAATAGGAGCTGGTTAAACCAGCGGGCTAGGTGCATGAACCTGATACTCAAAGAAATTTGCCATATGCGCAGTATCAGATTCATCGACGTGTGGAGTTATTGTAAGCGAGATTGGATTGCTAGGGATGGCCTGCATCTGAGTTCTACAGGGGTTAAAATGGTTAGTGGTTTGGTTTTGGAGTATTCAGAGTCAAAAAACTAAGTTTGAAAGGGGGGCAGGGTTCGTGGAGAAGGTTGCAAAAACATGCAAACTATTTGGGTTTAATTAGGAATGGTAATAAGGAGGAAAATAAGAGTGGTCATTTCAACAATTTTGATTCAAGAAATCGTAAGGGGCTGAATAAAAACAAGTTGAGCATGCTTAAGGTTTTTTATACCAATGCTCGCAGTATTAGGAACAAGATGGAAGAATTAAAAAGCATAATCACAAATGAGAATTTGGATGTAATTGGAGTTACCGAGACATGGGCTACCAAAAATGATGATGATTTATTGTGTATTCCTGGGTATAATTTGTTTAGACAAGATAGAGTAGGTAAAAGAGGTGGTGGGGTTTTATTTTATGTTAGAGATACTTTAACTTGCAATGAATTGGCAATAAATGACAAACCTAATGATATTGACATGGTTTGGCTAGAATTGATGAGCGGTAAGGGTAAAAAATTACGTTTGGGTAACATTTATAGGCCACAGAATCTAAGCCAGGGTCAAGATGAACAGATGTATCGTATTATTAGAGACATGTCGAGTAAGGGACCGGTAATTATAATGGGGGATTTCAATTTTCCGGGCATTGATTGGAATAATTCTTACCCCAATAATAGTAGAGAAGAGGAATTTCTAAAGGTAATTTGTGACTGTTTTTTAGATCAAGTTGTTTCTGAGGAAACACGGCAGGATACTGTTTTGGATCTTGTTTTCTGCTATGTTGAAGGTTCTGTACAGGCATTATGTGTAGGGGATCATATTGGGGATAGTGACCACAACAGCATTAGGTTTGGGATTAAGTTTGATATGCACAAAGACAAAAATTTTAGGTTTGTACCTAATTTCAGAAATACTGATTTTGTCGCACTCAGGCAGAGTTTGAAAGCGGTTTTTTCATCAGGTTTGGACAATAGCGATGTAAATTTGTAGTGGACAGAGTTTAAGGAAAAACTAGCAAAAACAGTTGGAGATTTTGTTCCTTTTAGGAGAAAAGGGGTAAACACAAAAATTTGGCCCATGTGGTTCACTAGGGAAACTAAGGATGCTCTAAACCGTAAGCAAGCTGCTTTTCGTCGATTGAAAGAAACTGGTCACAGCGCAGACAGGCTACAGTATTGTGAGGCTAGGCGTAGTTTTAAGTATTTGGTACGGTTTCAGAAAAGAGAATTGGAACAAAAGCTGGCAGATAATATTGACAGGAATCCAAAGGAGTTTTTTGCATACGCAAATTCTGGGAAAGTTCGAAATAGTCAAATTGGGCCACTAGTAGATGAGCATGGAAATTTAATTCAGAATGATGGTGATATAGCAAATGTTCTAAATGACTTTTTTTCCAGTGTTTTTAACGATAACTGTATCTCAACAGTTGACACAAGCAAGACACAAGCTACTACGCAGCTTGAGGACTTTGTATTTTCCAGGGAGGACGTTTTACTTTATTTGAAAAAAATTAAAACCACAAAAGCTCCGGGACCAGATAATATTTATCCAAAAATTCTAGTAGAATGTGCAGAGGAATTAGTTGACGCTATAGTTAATATATTCAATGGTATAACTCAGGGACAGTGCCAGAGGACTGTAAACTAGCTAACATTACACCACTCTTCAAGAAAGGGTCTAGAGGTAATGCAGGAAATTATAGGCCTGTGAGTCTGACTTCAGTGGTATGTAAAATTTTTGAAACATTGATCAAAATTAAGATAATGAATTTCTTAGAAAATAATGGGCTATTGAGTAGTTTGCAGTATGGTTTCAGAAAAGGTAAATCGTGTGCTACTAATTTATTACATTTCTACGACAAGGTTACCTTGGCTTTAGATAGCAAAAAATGCGTAGATGTTGTTTACATAGATTTTCAAAAAGCTTTCGATAAGGTACCGCATGTAGCACTACTCAGTAAATTAGCTGGTATAGGGGTAGGAGGTAAAATTCTAGTTTGGGTTAGGAATTGGCTGACAGGAAGGAAACAAAGAGTAGTTGTTAGGGGTAACTATTCTAAATGGAGTGAGGTTTTAAGTGGGGTTCCCCAAGGATCAGTTTTAGGTCCCCTTTTGTTTATTATTTTTATGAATGACATTCATGAAAATGTTTCTGGAAACATGAATTGTTTTGCGGATGATGTCAAACTTATGGGGGTTGTAGAAAATGACGAACAAATAAATCAGCTGCAACAGGATTTGGATCATATTACTAAATGGGCAGACAAGTGGGGTATGGCAGTTAATGTTGGGAAATGTCAAGTGCTGCATTTCGGTCATGGAAATAAGCATACAAGGTATTATTTACAGGGTTCAGTCATTAGTAGAGCAGATAATGTTATGGATCTAGGTGTCTTAATAAATCAGGATTTCAAGTCTAGTCAACAGTGCAGCATAGCTAGTAACAAAGCCAATAGGATGCTTGGGTTTATTAATAGATCTATTTCAAACAAATCTAAGAAGGTTCTTCTGCCTCTATATAGAAGTTTGGTAAGACCTCATTTGGAGTATGCTGTTCAGTTTTGGTCTCCTTATCTGAAGAAAGACATTAATTTACTGGAAAGGGTACAAAGAAGGGCTACAAGGTTAGTAAATGGGTTTTCTAATTTAGACTATGATTCCAGACTTAGAATGCTTAATATGTATAGTCTTGAGCGAAGGAGAGCCAGAGGGGACATGATTCAGTTGTTTAAATTTATTAAAATGAATGATGTTACGGGGTTAAATTTTAGCACTGAAAGCAGGACAAGGGGTCATTGTTTTAAGCTGTTTAAATCTCAGGCTAATCTTGAAATTCGAAAAAATTACTATTTTAGCAGGGTAGTGGGAACTTGGAACAGCTTACCGGAAGAGGCGGTAAAGAGCAATGGAGTAGATGGCTTTAAGAGGGCCATTGATCTTCATTGGGGTCTTTAATTTGACTAGGACCAGCCAAGTTGGGCCCAGAGCCTGCTGCTGGTCGCCACATTTGTATTTGTATTTGTATTCCTACCATGAAATAGTCTGCAAAGAGACATAATTTGCAGCATTATGCTATTTCTGTTATCATATATTGCAATTCATATCAAAATAAAACTGCTGCAAATCTTATGTAAGAATACTAAAACATAAAGTTACTCATAACTATAGAATTCCTCCAAATATAACACTGAAAGTGATTGAAGGAAATCCACAAAAGCACTATGCAGACCAAGCGCAGAGCTGGAGGGTAGTCATGGGGGTCATATAACGTCTAAAACTGCATTTTTGGGTCTAATATTGCAAAAAAATTGACCTGCCCCACATTTTTGCTCAAATATTGCCCTTTTTGAAAATGACCCTCTTCTTAATCACAAGCTAGTTCCGCCTTTGGTTCAGACTACAGAGGTTCTTTTCCTTCTCAATCAAACACAAAACCAAACATTTGCAAGACAATTCATATAACTTAATTTTACAAAAAAATTTTAACTATAAAAATAATTTAAAGAACAAAATAACTTACAAGGTAAATTAACAGACTTGACTTGTATGCCTGGCAAGGCACATGCTTTCATACACTCTGTAAGTTTAGGTATTTGCGACAAAACATAGATAGGGGCCATTGCATAAATGCGTGGTTGTGAAAAGCAGGACGTCATTTTTAACTTCTGCTAAAAAGGAAATAAATCTATTAACAGCAATGCTAAGCGAGCTTAAAAACATATACAGCGAGCTTCTCAGCTAGAGTATAGCATCAAGGGTCTGTACAAGTTGATATCTGCATTAAATGATGGCAACAATATTTGAGCAAAGTAAAAATACAATCTACAACATTTAATTTTACCAAATGTCATACTTGAAAAAGATACAACAAAAGGAAACTTGAAAATATGACATGTTACTTTCAATAATAATTAGATGAATTTAAGCTTACAATTTACAGCGACAAAAATTTCATTCATGAAATAATTATAACATTTTAAAAAATGAAGTAATTAATGAAGGAGATGGCGCAAATTAAAGAGCCACAAAATAGTATTTGGAACTTTTAGCATCACAAGGACGATTAAAAAACTCGTTCATACTAAAGTTGGCACAAGATAATTAAATATTTCTTGAGGCAGGGCAATTTTTTCAATTTTTGAATGAAATTTCTAATTCTTTTGCATAATTAAACATGAGCATGCATACATACTATATATAATAAGAAATGTAGGAAAATGTAGAATAAATCATGCTATTATTTTGAATATTCATAAAAATAACAAGGCATTAAAACTATTTTTCATAAACTTTGCAACACTTATTCAATGAGTAATGGATTATGAGACAGCACGGTGTAAAAATGCGCAAATCAAAAAGTTCATACATTGGGAATAAAAAATAAACAACTGCACTATATACACAACAGCCATATTTTAACACATTCGGATGCATTGCAGTTGTTTTGTATATCCTCAAAAAGGGGGATAGGCAACATCAGAAAAATAATTATATTTATATTTTTACTCTTAGATACTGATTCAATTTAAGAAAAACAGAGTGCTTTAAACTTAAAAACCAAATGACGTATTTTTGATTGAATCTGAAGTACATGTGACATTTTTTTTAAAATTACACTACAGATAGTAAACCATTTTGAATTTTTAACTTAAGAAATATAACCTAAGGTGTAGAAATATATCTACACACCTTTAAAATAGCACATTTAAGGAACAAGAAATGGGTCCAATATGTAGTTATATCGCTGTTTTTTACCCTTCTCTACAGAGAGTTGACAAAACTATCAGTTTGAAAGCAAACAGTTGTTATTTACAACTCCAAAGTGAGGAGACATCGGTTATATTGCGAATTTTTCTCGTTTCTTACGACCCCAGATAAAGCATAATAAAGGGTTATGCAGGTATTCCTTAAATAAAAGTTGAATTACATGTGACATTTAAAGACTGCAAAACCGTAGAAACTCCTTTTTCTATGACAGCTTAAAATCATTTAAAGAAGAAAAAAAAGAGTGAACTCTTTATGTTGCATCTATTAGTTAACATCAATGTCAACTGTCAAAACTGATTGCGTTTTCAGAATAACTCAGCAATAGCACAATACTTCGCACCAATTCATTGAAAAAGTGAGAATTCAGAAAATGGTAAGAGCTTTCAAAGTATAGTAAGAAATACCTCTTATTATGACAACAGAGAGAGATTACACCTACTTATTTATGAATACCGATGTCTTTTCTACCAGATGAGGAGCCGTGGAGCACGCTTTTATCACGCCCGATCGTCCGCCGGGTAAATAAACAAACAGCGATAAGTTGAGTTGTTTCAAATGCTCAGCAATGTCATAAAGGTTGTGTTTGAATAGATCTGCCGGTTACTAACCAGGCGCGTAAAGAGCACTAATCAGGAATGTCATCAAACAACCAACTGGAGTAACCGGTTGCTCTAGTACAATAGACCTCTGGTCGCAGTGGTTGGTTCGTTTGAACCCCCATTTCTCTTATTTCAACCGGTTGCTATATCGAACATAAGCGATTCGAAGTTTAAATCATGGCGAAACTGAACAGAAAGCAGAGGAGCAAAGAAAATCATACAACAGACAAACAGATACTAATAATTATATTAAACGAAATTACATTTATAATTAATTTCAAATGTACACAAGGGGAGAACTTTTACTATTTAAGAAGCAGACCCGAATCACATGCATCACAGCACTGCATCTTGCCTTCAGTACGTGACATAATAGCAATAAAAAGAGAAGGGAATAGCACAGAGGGCACCAGTGGAAATCAAAACTACAACCTCCTTTACTGCACTCCAGCAGTCCAATCACTTTTTCCGTCTCTCTCCCAAGTAAATATTAAACAAATAAATACAAAAGTATTAACGAAATTTTTAAAACATATATCGTGCTCGTGCGGGAGGGGAGGGGCATCAAAGGCGGCTTACAGTTGTATTTTTAGTAGGGATGGACCGGATAGTAATCTTGCCGGATACCGAATATCGGATATCCGGTGGCTCATCACACGCCGGATACCGGATATCCTGCGGATATCCGGCATTACAATTACATTGCATGTTCGCTTATTTTTATGTAATGCAGCTTCAAAACAATAAATCAAAGTTGTTTCTCGCATAATTTCTTTAAGAACATGTTAAATACATTTAAATTAATTTTTTCAAGCCTCTATTTTATTTGTACAGGAGTAGCACTAAATATGAAATGAAACACTAGCATATTGTGATTTCTTTCTAAATTATGTATTTTTGTCAAAATAGACGAAACTTTAAAAGATTGAATTAAATATTTCTGTATATACTTAAAGTTTAAACTTTTAATTATTCTTAGTTTAAATTTTAAAGCTTTTCTGTTTCAATATCATTTCAATAGGTTTCTACGTAAATAATAGTTATTAGATATTTCACCAATATTTAAAAAAAAAAGAAAGAAACAAAGAAAAAAAAAAGGAAAAAAAAACTAAGCTCAGATAAACGTTTTTTTTTTTTTTTTTTTTCCAAATTGATACATATTTTATTAGAATTTTATGAATTTAAACTTCATTACAAAGTAACACATTTTCTTATTTCTAATTTTGCAATAATATAAAGCAAAATTTTGCTTTGAAATTCTTTTTTTTTAAGAATAATATGCATGTAATTTTTCTAACATACAAGTTAAAGAAGAAAATATTAAAACAGGACCAGTGTTGTGCAATGAGTTACCGCCCAGTAAGCCAGGGCTGAGGCAGAATTGTAGCAAATGCACCCACAGCTCGGTGCATTAGCTACAGGACCAGTGTGTTAAATAATAATAATAATAATAAAGTTATACTCAAATAATCAGTTAAAAATTTTATATAACTCCAAAAAGCAAAGGAACGTGTTTTCTGAAGATTCAAATCAGCAGTTTAAATATATTTTTAAGACGTATGCTAAAGTTGTTCACTTTTTAAAAAACAAATGAGTAAAATTTACTTAAATAATCAACTTGAAATTTTACTTTAGTTCCAAAAATTAAGATCTACTTATATTAAAAACTGAGTATCTTTCTAACTATCTTTCTTTCTTTCTATCTTTCTTTCTATCTATGTCACGCTTCTTTCTCCTGAACGCCACTGAACTGAAAGTCGAACCAGGTACCAATAGATAGGTAATTTTTCAGGCTTCATTAGTTTCAATTTATATAATTATACGATTTTAAATAGCGAAGATATCAATTAATAAGTAGTCAAATTTACAGCGATTAAGCCTAATAAATGATTAAATATGAAATCCATTGTTGAAACGTGGTTGCTATGAAACAGTGATAACAATGATAATGAGAATTTTGAATAAAGGCTTAACTAAATCAAACACGAAACTCATAAGCGGGCCACTTACATAGTATTTTTATCGCTAGCTACTTGTAATATTTTGAAACATTCATTTGTTGAAAAGCCATCTATTTATATTAAGGCTACAGTGGACAAATAAAATTGATTTTTTTCAATTATTGATTTATATGTCTAAAACTTTGTGTGCTTGTATTATTGCATATTTACTACATCTAAAAGCATAACAAACACAAATTAGTGCAAAAACAATGAATACTTTTTTTCAAATTTCAAATTTAAATATTTTTTTAACGAAATTTCAAAATGTTCCAGGCGTCGCAGTTTCTTTTCAAACTTTGAATTTCCACTTAATTTCCAATCATTAGGCATGATTGCACAAAATAATGCATTACATGCATTGTTTTATGAGATAGTTTATAAAAGATGGCTGAAAATGAAAATTTTCAGTTGAAAAAATCATATAAATTTTCATTTTCAGCCATCTTTTATAAACTATCACATAAAACATTGCATGTAATGCATTGTTTTGTGCAATCATGCCTAATGATTGGAAATTAAGTGGAAATTCAAAGTTTGAAAAGAAATTGCGACGCCTGGAACATTTTGAAATTTCGTTTAAAAAATATTTAAATTTGAAATTTGAAAAAAAGTATTCATTGTTTTTGCACTAATTTGTGTTTGTTATGCTTTTAGATGTAATAAATATACAATAATGCAAGCACACAAAGTTTTAGACAAATAAATCAATAATTGAAAAAAATAAACTTTATTTGTCCACTGTAGCCTTAAAAACTGAGTATCTATGTTTGCTTTTTTCCTTTGAGCGAGCTGAACTTACTGAAACTTTCCTCACCATCTAGAAGGCGCGAAGCATCACAATAGTTCGAATGATTTTTTTATATAGGAAAAAAGTAAAGGCGTGAAGCGCCTGTCAGCCAGTCGCCTTGGCGGGAAGTAGTTTCTTGAAATTTTCCTCACTACTTTCAGGGCACTAAGTGCCCGTGCAACGCCGGGCCACGTGCGTGGTATGTCTTGAAATCGAATGAACATTAAATTATATCAAATAATATAACTTCAGAATGAGATAAAAGTTAGAGAAGGGGAACGATATGCATCAACATGCCGCAGGAAGCTAATCTAGCTGCCCTGGCAGCTAGTACACATTCTTAAAAGTGGCAAATTATCATTTTTTTTAAATACATTAAGGGTCATGCTAAACATATTCACTTTTTTAAAAACAAATTAATAAACTAATTCTTAAACGATCACCTTGAAATTCAACTTCATTTTGAAAAAATAAAGATACATTCCGAGACGCAAATGTTATATTTATGGGTTATTCCAGCCAAAATGGTACAGATCATGTCTGAAATTGTCGAGTTAAGTTTATCAAATGAAGTAAATTTCGCCAACTAATCATTGTTTTAAAAATTATTCTCTGTTTATTTGTGCATAATAAAGTGTAAATGGCTTGTATATATGAGTCATTCATTAAGAGTTTTGAATAGTTCGACCACTTTGTGTAACAGAGGAGACAAATGAGGTTTGAAAAATATATTTCTAATCCTAAAGAGAAGTTAATTACAGTACAAGTATAAAATGAACTAAGCATCCTAAAACTAATTCTGTCTGCAATTTCAAGAAAAAATATTTTTTGCACTAATGCGACTGTAACAGAGTGGACATCCCACAGTGCAAATTAACTAACATCAGCAAAGAATTTTAGGCTTATCTTAGTTACTGATTATATAATTCAATGTATCAAAGTAATCAAAGCAGATACATTACTTGTACTTATAAAAAAAAAAATATCACATTGAATGCGATTGCTTATTTTATTTCTGAAAGGCTTGTAACAGAGTAGACAGTTTGAAACAAAAAAAAATCTAGGAACAAAGATAAATAGGTGTTTTTCCAAGATTTTTTTGTTTACATACATAAAAATCAGCAGAAAGGATGTCAGAAGCATTTTTTTGTGCTGTGCATTGCAAATGATTTTGTTGTTGCATTTCAGCTTAATCTTAAATTGCATTTTAAGTCCTAGCAATTTGAAGCTGGGGCAGATTATTTTTTCCTTCTTTTGCCAAAGAATTTTTTTTTTTTTGGGGGGGGGGAGGGGGGTCCTTTATAAATGGCTTATGCCTAAATAAGTAATACTTGGTTACACACAATTAGATGGAGAACAAATAAAAAAAACATAATTAATTGGTGGTAAACATTAAAATTAATTCCCAAAATGCTGAAGTATCGGGACTGATTTGTACCATTTTCGCTGAAATGACCGATATATTATCATTATTATTTAAAATTATTCTAAACATGTTCACCTTAAAAAATAAATTAATGAACTTATATCTAAATAATTAACTTAAAGTTTTACTTAAATTCTAAAAGACAAAATACACTTTCTAAAGATGCAAATTAACATCTTAAATACGTCAAGTCTCAATAGCTCATAGTCCCAAGGGACCGGCTAAAGACTTAGAGTTATTGATAGTTCGAGTTACAAGCAGTTCCTACCGTCTTTTCAAGAATTTGGGACCAAAGGAAAACTTTGAAATGAAGGTATATTTGAGTTTATAAAGCTTTGAGTTATCGAAACTCGATTGAATGTTATTGAGGGTCATGCTCAACATGTTCTCGAGGAGTTACGGAGCGGCGTGACAGACGTGAAAAGATTCTAATAGCAGAGAAATATCTTTTCTGAAAGGAAGGTATTACAAAAAGAAAGAACGAAACAAAGTGCAAAATTCAAAATTTCTTTACACACATTTAAACTATTTCAAAAAAAAAAAAAAAAAAGCATTGTTTTAAGTTGCGACGATTCATGGGGACAGATGTTTTCATTATCTAAAAGAAAACTTTCGTCAATGTTAGATAGGTTATTTAGTGTATGTTATTTTCAATTATAATAATGCAATAATAGTGGCAAAGTAAAAAATATCTAATTACAACATCATTGGGTGTTAATAGATCGCAATTTTTGTTAGAAGCGCAAAAACTAAAAATAAAAGAATTCAATAAATAAAATAATTTGAGAATTTATATTAACAGCTACTGCGATTAATTTTTATGAACTAACAATATGATCGTAAGTTTTTTTCAACCTTTTGTCGCACATTAATCCTTGAAGGTTTGTAGCCTTTTCTTTCTAAATATTTTAACTAAAATATTTTTGAAAAGCTGAAGACAATCATATTTTATCTGGCAATTGTGAAAAATCAAATATGCAGAATGCTTCCATGTCCAGTACACAGTCGGAGGAATAAGACAATTTTTGTTTTAGAAGCAAAAATTGGTAAAAAGGAAAGATGAAAAGTAATTACATCAGCTAAAAGGTTTATCAAACAATGAAATTTTTAACTAAGATTTTTATAAAAAAGAAAATATTTAATTAGGTCCTCACATCATACCGGATAACCCTCACATCAATTCCGGATATTCCCCACATCAATACCGGATACTTAGCCGGATATCCTGCAAAAATCTTCCGGATATCTGTATCCGGGGCGATCAGCCGGATCGGATATCCGGAAGTACCGGGTACTTAAAATATCAGCCGGATAGGCCGGATACCGGATAGTTACCGGATATCCGGTCCATCCCTAATTTTTAGATATCAATTTCAGAAAAGTACCAGGAAAGAATTTGAATTCCACCTTTTTTCCCTTGAAGTTATCAAAAATCGCCTGCAGTTGGGATTTTTCTTTTCTTTTTTTTTTTTTTTTTTTTTTGGAGGGGCATCTCTAAAGATCATTTCTAAAACTACGTTTTTAGAGCGACATTTAAAAAAAAAAGAAAAAAAATCGGAGGAGAATCTCCAATCCCGTTTTAACATAATTAGAGATATAAAACTGCGTTTTTAAAGCTCTAATTTAAAAAAAATAGACCGGAGAGTGCCCCAAACCCTTTTCTTCCCCTAGCATTACCAAATATTGTCTAGTGAACACTTTTAAGAGTATACAAATAAAAAAAAAATCGTGTGTGCGCCGCTCAATTTTTCCTCCCCGGAACACCTCCAAAATCGACTAAAACTGGTTTCTGAGCTGCATTTTGAAAAAAAATTCGGGGGAGAGCCCCCCAACACCCCATCCCCTCTTTCCCTTCCATAACATAATTAAAGGATAATAAGCTGCACTTTTTTAAATTTTCGTTTTGGAAAATGAATGGGGTAACGTTCTCAAACCTCTTCTCCCTCTAAACATTTTAAAGATCCTTTGATAATGCAATTTCACGGCAACAAATTCGGAAAATTCACCTCTTTTTTTAAAAATAAACGGATTGAAATACAGTCGAACTCGCTTGTAACGAGCATGAAGGGACCGTAACATGTTGCTCGTTAAATCCGAGTGCTCGTTATATTCAGGTCCTTACGGCCGGCGTGCAACCAGAAGGCTTGGGAGGTCAAATAATTGAGTTTACTTATAGTATAATTAATACTTACTTTAATTACATCAATTAATTTAATTAAATACTGTTCTTTATTTAATGAAAATTACTCCCCCCTCCCCCTCAACCAGCAAAAAGTTCCTGGTTGCGCTACAGTCTTAAAGAGGAGCCCTACCTGTTATACCAGATTCGTGAACGCTCCCTATTGGCACTGGAATGCTGGTGGAATTTTTCATACAAAAGTATTCAACCACAAGGGGGAAAAAAAAGAAGATAAGACAGGAATAAGACTAGAAAGATGAGAAAAAAAAGACTGTGAGACAGAAAAAAATGCTCGTTAAAACCGGGTCTTGCTCGTTAAAAACGAATTCTGTTCCATAGACTTAACATTGATCCATCCAAATATTTTCGTTTCCCTCGTTAAATCCTAGTTCTCGCTATATCCGTGCTCGTTGTAAATGATTTCGACTGTAGAAGAAATATTTTATTATCAAAAGTTATGCACAATGCTCTACAATTCACAAAATCACCTTGACGATTGAAGCATTTGTTATATCTGTGAACAAACTTTATAATACCCTCTTCGTAAAATGTTGCGGCCAAAGATTGGAATTGAGTTATGACGCGTGTCTTCGGGTTCTACGCCACTTTGGAAACACGGTGCCTTTCCAGACCCCAAGCAGGGGTCCCCAAGTCCCAGCTTCAGTTCAGAGAACAGATGAAAGTCACTTGGCGCTAGGTCGGAACTTTGTGGTAGGTGTTCAAAAATGTCCCATTGAAATTTCTCACGGAACCGTTGGGTCACACGAGCGCTTTGAGGACGTGAAATCGCCATGGATTAAAACAATTCTAGAAGTCAGAACGCTTCTTCGTTTGTTTTGAATAGCTCTAACAATAATCTGCAGTAATTCGCAAAACACTTCGAAATTCGCAGTTGGGGAGAGTCAATAGTGGCAGCCATGTTTATGTGACAGCAGCTCAAGAGAAAATGACATGTTGGATTCGCCAGTGACAGATTGTGTAGAGGGAGAGATGCATAGTCATCTACTATGCTCATCGGCCATTTGCCGCATGTCTAGCCTTCATATTATTCGATCGGAGGTTGGAAAAAAAAAAAAACCTTGTACGTTTGAACTGATTGAGAGGCTGCAGATTTTATATTATACACCCTCCAACTTTTTTGACTCGCGACGGCTCTGTCTGGACTATTGCAACAAACTGTTTTTTTTTTAATATAAGTTTGTATATTTTGTGAGTGCAAAGGGTTTTAATAACTATGATAAAAAAGTGTAGTCTTCTATAATCTATAATAATTATGTCCCATATCAAAACTAAGCAACTTCAGAGTAAATGCCTTAGTTTCAGTTCTGATCCATGCATGTTAATTTGTTGTACAGATTATAAGAGTAAGTGTTTAAGACGTACAATTGAAATTTTTAAAAATATGAACTATAAAAACTAACACGAAATAGCATGACTGAAAGGTAATATAAGAATTAAAAGAATGCGTTTCCCGTTGCAGACCGTGGTCGACATGAACTAATTATGTGTTTTGTGTAAATAAGAAACTTTGTAATTAACGTTGTGATCTACAAAACGTTAAACGTTGCCGTATAGCACAACACCGTATGTTTGTGTATGTGTTATGTATTAGTTATAATGAGATCTCGGAAGGTGAAGACCTGAAAAATTCTGTAAAATGCTCTCAAAATATATCACCCAAACTTATACAAAAAAAAAAAAAAAAAAGCTTGCAAAAAGTTGAAGAATACTCATAACGAAGAACCAAAGCAGCTTAGAAAATGTTTCGAAACAAAATCATAACCCAATGATTTTGAATAGTATATTTTCAAATATCTTTACAGACTGATTACAAAGTAAGTTATAGGGGTATGTATTTTATCAAAAATTTAATACTTACTTTAACTTTTGGAACAAATATATAACAATAGTTGCATGAGATGAGAGGCTAGGATGCAACATTTGACAAAAAAATAATGTTGAAAGAGGCATAATAAATTGCATTATGAATACTTTTCTGCCCGTGGTTATGTACTTACTAAATTATCTTTGTGTTTTGTCTATAAATCAGGTTTGTTATCTTGCTTTGCGGTGGAAGCACGCTGCAGTGGAAAAAAGAAATCACTTAGAGCACAGGGGCGATCAATGGCTTAAATGACTTGTACGTATTCCCTTCATAACATTGCTTATAACGCGTTTGTACTAAAATTTGTTTGAACGTTTGATTGAAAACTACTGTTTTTTTTATTTTAGTCAAGCTGAAGAGAAAAAAAGAAAATGAAGCGGAGGGGGAAAAAAGCTTCTTTTATAATTCATATTGTTTTGATTTTAAGGTTTGAGGAATCAACGAATTGAAAACAATAAAAATGTCTGTAACTTCGGTCTATTTTGTTACATTTCAAGTACTCAACTGCTATTCATCTCTGTTTAGAAAAAATAAATTTGTGCGGAAAAGTAAAAGAAAATATTTAAGCTTAAACTCGACTTAACGTTGTAATATTTCTTTTCTTTTATTCATTTTCATTGATATGAATGCAGAGTAATTTGTGCAACAATCTTTTGCTTACATCCAATTACAATCCTTTTAAACGTATGCTGTGATGTTCTAAAGTATTATAACAGTTTTGCAGCTCCATCTGAGCTTGTCAGCTTAAAACTCAAAGAGAAACTTAATAGTTTTGGCAGAATCCTTTGAAATGATTGTGTAATTGAAATTTCTGCATACGTTGGCAGCGAAACTATCTTGTAATTTATTCCCCTAACCCACTTTCACGCTGTGGTCACATTCCATTTTACAAGCATTTAATGACGTTCTGAATGTTGAAGCTTTTGATAATGTTCCTTAAATACAATTAAAGCTGGACCCGCCGTTCAAGATATATGTCATTAAGCATCTAGGTGTGTTTGCATCATTTATAATGTCGTGAACTGTATAGAAAGGAATTTGAACTGATTGTGAGGCAAATGGACAGAATTAAACAAACCAGATAGGACTGAAAACGTCATCAGCAAAGAATTTGAATCGACTCATGCATAGTTGGTTTGAATCATTACATTCGTGAATATTACTTCATTTTGGTTTTAAGCTTTTGTATTAAAAAAAAAAAAAATACAGAACTAGGGTTCAGTTCATAAAATTGGGACGCATTGAAGTTCATGCAATTATAAACGTCGAAATACGTGGATATCTTGGAGGTTCTACTAAATTTCAAATTTCCTTTCAAATGCCCCAAAGAATTTCTTGCAAAACTATGAAAAAAGTTTCTAGAGCATCAATCCTTGCCATTATTTACTTTTTCTCACTTGCTGTAGTAATGCCTTTCCTATTTTTCTTTCTTTTTTTTTGAATTGAAATTTTTCGCAAGAAAAATTTATAATTTCATAACTGCAACTTAAGCTGAAGTGCTGAATTTTAAATTATTATTTTATTAAATTACGAAATAAATATCTAGTCATTTATAGTTTATTATACATCTGTATAAAGTTAATGAGTTGAAATATTTTTCAAAAGATGTGTCATTTGATGCATACGTTACCTTAATTTGGATTTGATTCTAGTGTTTAAATCTTTCATTTCAGTAATAGATAGCCCTTAATTTAAATATTTAAATTCTGCAAACAAGTTATTTCACTCTCCCCCCTTCTTTTTCTCTTTTTCTTAATTTGATTAATCGAAGTGTTGAGTTAAATTACATGGCTTTAAATTGCAGTTAACTAAACCTCGTTTTATTACTATACACAATGCTGAATTTAGAAATAAACACATTTTTTAGAACGTAAATCGCTATAAAAATGATGACAAAAAATTCAAAACTTTACTTATGAAAGCTTTTAGAAGAGCTTCTGAGGGTTCATATTAATAAAATGCGCGGAAAAGGGATAGATAAAAACAAATTATGCCGTAAAAAAAACTTGTTTCTTTGGATTTGTGAAGAGAAAAACAGAAACAGCAAGGTTTTGAATGGAAGCCAAGTAATCAGAGCGTTATACGTGTAATATTTATAAAATTAATCCCCGTAAGAAAAGCAGCTATGAAATGCAATTCCCTTCACCGTTCAAGAGATAAAATTTCTTCAAGTGAAGAAATACTATTTTCCCGTCCACCATTTGCTCTTTGAGTTAAACCAAAAGTTTGGGAAAACATAGAGTTTTTTAATTGCAATCATTTTAGCTTAACCGGGAAAATGATTCATACATCTAAAAACCTATCGATTGGGTATTGAGCCTTTTTTATATAAGCACAGCAGCTGCATTCTTCAGAAAATAATCAAATGATAATCTTGAATTCCCTTCACCATTTTAATGAACGTTCTGATAAATGTAGCTAAAGCTATATGAATAAACCATAAATATACTTAGAAAATGTCATATTAAATAAAAATTTCTTCATTTAAAAGGAATTATTTTGAGAAGTGAAATGCAATTTTGGTCCCAACGGCCTTAACGATAATTTTTTTTTGAAAACTTGTTATCCTTTCGTAAAGCTCCTAGAATAACGTTTAGAAACTTAAGATGTATAAAATATCAATACTTTGCTGATCGGGGCTTAACTTCTAGCGAAAGAAGTGCAAGAGTCCTACAATCATTGGAACTTATTTCGATGCGTGGAAAACTCACTCTTTAATGCATTAAAATCTGCATAACTTTGAAAGGAACCGAATCGACTGAGCTCTTGTGAGCTCCCATACAGATTAAGCCCTGTTGTTAACTGCACAACGCTTTTGATGCTTGAAACTGAAATCAATAGTTGTTTTAAATAATCATAAAAAACAATTGAAAGTAAGAGAGCTGTTGAACAGGAATAAATTTAATGAACTTATGGAAATACAGCAAAAAAAGAAAATAATAATAATAATAATTATAGAAGCACCTGTCTGTTATTATCCTTTTTTTCTTTTTACCAAATGAAAGTTAGATGATCTAGAAATACAATCGGAACAGTGGTAGTCGAAGAGAAATTAACCCTCGATACAAATTTTTCAAAATTACATTTCGTAAAATGTCTTAAGAAATCGCATTAAACTCAAAATACACAAAAAATAGAAGTAGTAATATTCTAACTACAATGGAAAATAAGACTAAAGAGTAGATAGTGCTCGTTTTCCTGGATCACAATCAGTTTAGAATGCAGAAATTGGTACCTACATATAAAATACTTAAATGTACGAGACTATATAAACTTCTGGTGAAAAGAGAACAGGATTTTAAAATATATGTCGTGGAACAACATTTAAACGAATAAAAGATTCTGAGATAAACCAAGACTCGGTAAAACTGGTTTTCAAAATTTCACGATACGTTCTTACAAACAATTCAAAGATATAGTCCATAATTTCGCGATAGTTTGAAATGTGAAGATAGGCAATTATTTTATTATTGTTAAACTAAAAGATCACTACGTGTTCTTCATATCTGAATCTACATGCATTTAGAGTGCTCAGCTGTTTTCGTCAGATATTTTGTGCCGATGAAGGACACAAGAGACAAACGACAGCACGTGCTTAAAAATAATAACATGTTTTATGGCTTAGTGGAAATTAAAATCCTTGTATCGCAGTAGCTTTTGCTATAAAACACATGCGCTAATTCTTGAAACGATACGTTGATTACCAGGTAGTTACTGCAACTTACTTCAGTTAAGAGAGGGAAAAAGCCAATATTTAAAAAGTACTCTAGATAGTCATATTTTCTAGATGAAAAATTAATTTGAATTATGACAGAAGTGAAAACTGAAAATAAAAACTTTGCCTCAAATGCTGTATTTAATTTATAAGAAGATTGTCAAAACGTTTCTTACTCGCTTCGTGGCTTCTTAGTAAAACTTTTGAACTAGCTAAGGTTATCTAACAGTCTTCCTTAAAAAGAAAAAATATGCTTAACATTGGTTAAAGAAGAGTAAGAACAATACTAAAGAGAAGTAATACTTCTTCATTTCAAAATTTTTTTATTTTCAGAGTTTCTCCCCTTACTCAATAGAATAATTTGAATTTTTTGATAGTAGCCAGTAGATACTCAAGTAGTAAGTTAGTTGCCACATTTTTATTATTATTAGCCACTTTATACAGAACTTTTTCTCTAGCTGAAAGAGAACTTGTATAAATAAAACATAATAAAGTACTATTAACGCTGTTTAAAATAAACTTAACTGTAAGAATAACTTACGAATAAATAACGATTTTCTATCCTAATAGTTGCATTTGTTAAGTAAATATTTTTATTCCTTCAAAGATTCGGAATGAAGAAGTTTTTTCTTACTGCTTACTTTATTACATTGCGTATTGGGTCCTTCAAATAAAAGTTATTTTCATTTCTTTTCTTGTTCTGATGCGAAAAAAATAAACAGACATCAGGGAAAATACCTCCGTCCTTGAAATATTTATTTTTCTCAATCCATATACTGGGTAAAATCACATTTACTATGCAACTAAATTGCATTAAAACCTATGTTTGAATAGTTCTCAGCGATTTATTGCTTTTATAGTCTTGATAAAATTACGATTTGTTTGTTGATTTTTTAAAATTGCACAATGCGCAGGTTTCAAATTTTTATTCTTCTCAAAGTTTCTAAAGCTATTGACATCCGTTGACAATTCAAAAGATGAACCATACATATTTCCTTCAAATATTTAGTGAATTCGCATCTGCAATAAACATAAATTAGACTTAAATTTAAGTAATTTACTTATCAATAGCGTGAGTATAATACTCCAATTTCAATAACATAGCCCAGTGACTAAAATAGAATTAGACTTAAATTTAAGTAATTTACTTATCAACAGCATGAGTATAATACTGCAGCTTCAATAACATAGCCCAGTGACTAAAATGGGAATCTTATGTGAAAATTTCGTAACGGTTACATACCCCTTGCTACGAGATTGACAGGAAATTTCACTGTAAATGGATCGACTTCTTTGCAGTAACCTACGAATGCCTATATATGGTGATGTCAAAAAGTGATGTTTTCTCAAAGTCATAAACTTCTATTTAGTGCTATTAAATTTTGAAGATTTGCACTGCAAAAAATTTACTGTTATTTTTACAGTATAATATTGGCAGCCGAGGTTCCACTTTAAAACTGTAAAATGCACAGTACTAAACTGTAATACTAGCAATTTTACAGATCCTTACTGCAAAGTTTGAAATTTTACAGTTTATTGCCGTAAAATTTAGCTGTATTATACTGTAAAAGCAACAGTATAATACTGACAACAGAGGTTCCAGTTTAAAACTGCGAAATGCACCGCAATAAACTAAAATGAGCAATTTTGCAGTTTATTACTGTAATATTAGCAATTTTACAGTTCAGTACTGAAAAAGTAGAAATTTTACAGTTTATTACTGTAAAATTAGCAATTTTTACAGTTTATTATTATAAAATTAGCTGTGTTATACTGTAAAAACAACATTCACTTTTTACAGTGTGTATAAACTTACTTAAACTTAGTATATAGCGGACGAGTTCGGGAAGATACCAGAGTAAAGCAAAAAATCTTACTTAAATAATATTTCTGTAGAAGTCTTCAAAATTTAATCGAATTTTGTTGAAGTAATATTCTTCATAAATTTGATGCAATTAAGCAAAAATCTGAAATTTAAAGCTCTTTCCGGGGTGTTACACATAAAATACTTAAATGTACGAGACTATATAAACTTCTGGTGAAAAGAGAACAGGATTTTAAAATATATGTCGTGGAACAACATTTAAACGAATAAAAGATTCTGAGATAAACCAAGACTCGGTAAAACTGGTTTTCAAAATTTCACGATACGTTCTTACAAACAATTCAAAGATATTGTCCATAATTTCGCGATAGTTTGAAATGTGAAGATAGGCAATTATTTTATTATTGTTAAACTAAAAGATCACTACGTGTTCTTCATATCTGAATCTACATGCATTTAGAGTGCTCAGCTGTTTTCGTCAGATATTTTGTGCCGATGAAGGACACAAGAGACAAACGACAGCACGTGCTTAAAAATAATAACATGTTTTATGGCTTAGTGGAAATTAAAATCCTTGTATCGCAGTAGCTTTTGCTATAAAACACATGCGCTAATTCTTGAAACGATACGTTGATTACCAGGTAATTACTGCAACTTACTTCAGTTAAGAGAGGGAAAAAGCCAATATTTAAAAAGTACTCTAGATAGTCATATTTTCTAGATGAAAAATTAATTTGAATTATGACAGAAGTGAAAACTGAAAATAAAAACTTTGCCTCAAATGCTGTATTTAATTTATAAGAAGATTGTCAAAACGTTTCTTACTCGCTTCGTGGCTTCTTAGTAAAACTTTTGAACTAGCTAAGGTTATCTAACAGTCTTCCTTAAAAAGAAAAAATATGCTTAACATTGGTTAAAGAAGAGTAAGAACAATACTAAAGAGAAGTAATACTTCCTCATTTCAAAATTTTTTTATTTTCAGAGTTTCTCCCCTTACTCAATAGAACAATTTGAATTTTTTGATAGTAGCCAGTAGATACTCAAGTAGTAAGTTAGTTGCCACATTTTTATTATTATTAGCCACTTTATACAGAACTTTTTCTCTAGCTGAAAGAGAACTTGTATAAATAAAACATAATAAAGTACTATTAACGCTGTTTAAAATAAACTTAACTGTAAGAATAACTTACGAATAAATAACGATTTTCTATCCTAATAGTTGCATTTGTTAAGTAAATATTTTTATTCTTTCAAAGATTCGGAATGAAGAAGTTTTTTCTTACTGCTTACTTTATTACATTGCGTATTGGGTCCTTCAAATAAAAGTTATTTTCATTTCTTTTCTTGTTCTGATGCGAAAAAAATAAACAGATATCAGGGAAAATACCTCCGTCCTTGAAATATTTATTTTTCTCAATCCATATACTGGGTAAAATCACATTTACTATGCAACTAAATTGCATTAAAACCTATGTTTAAATAGTTCTCAGCGATTTATGGATCGACTTAAAATGCACAGTACTAAACTGTAATACTAGCAATTTTACAGATCCTTACTGCAAAGTTTGAAATTTTACAGTTTATTGCCGTAAAATTTAGCTGTATTATACTGTAAAAGCAACAGTATAATACTGACAACAGAGGTTCCAGTTTAAAACTGCGAAATGCACCGCAATAAACTAAAATGAGCAATTTTGCAGTTTATTACTGTAATATTAGCAATTTTACAGTTCAGTACTGAAAAAGTAGAAATTTTACAGTTTATTACTGTAAAATTAGCAATTTTTACAGTTTATTATTATAAAATTAGCTGTGTTATACTGTAAAAACAACATTCACTTTTTACAGTGTGTATAAACTTACTTATACTTAGTATATAGCGGACGAGTTCGGGAAGATACCAGAGTGAAGCAAAAAATCTTACTTAAATAATATTTCTGTAGAAATCTTCAAAATTTAATCGAATTTTGTTGAAGTAATATTCTTCATAAATTTGATGCAATTAAGCAAAAATCTGAAATTTAAAGCTCTTTCCGGGGTGTTTTGGACAACAAATGATAAATCTATTAAAATTAAACAGTCCTCCTACAAGTTTGCGCTGGCACTTTCGAAAATCCATATGAAATCTTTCTGAGAAATACTATGAAAAATAAATAAATAAATAAAGTAAAGAAAGAAAGAAATGCAAGATCTTTGTAACCAAGAGTACTGGAGCCCCATCTGCTCTGTGGATAATCCTACCTTTGCAATAAAATGCATTTTTTAAACTGGGAATTTGAAGTTTTTCATTTTAAGATAGCGAAAATATTAAAGCAATCACTGACCGAAAAGGCTTTCTAGTAGATCGTATTTATCTCACACATATCATAAAAAGAAGACGGATTGCGAGCATGTTTTCTAATTTCAGCGGAGGCAGGTTCTCTTGGGTTCTTTTTTGGAGTGAACTGCTCCGGAGAGCCGAGCTCAATAAAGAAAGATGAGATCAGGTCATTAACACATCCGAAAAGCGGTAATAGGAAAAAGAATTTGAAATGAGAGAAGCAGCGGGAAAACAGCAAAACCTTGGCGAAGGGGGGGGAGGGTGGTGGAGCTGCATTCCCCCCTCCTGAGCTTCTTCAAAAGCACTCAACCCTCTGAAAATGACCTCCGACGAATTGGGGAGGGTTGGTGGTTGTTAAGTTGGAGTCTGAGAAAGTAGTGGTTCAAAGAAACAGCTCCGTTTTTGTTCCCTCACACATAGCCTACTCAGTATTTTTCTTTTTTTTTTACTTAAGTTTTAAAGAAAAAAAAAAGCAATTTTCCAAATCAGTAGAGAAGAAATAGGATTTCGTGCAAATTTCGGTAATACATGTATTGATTAAAACAAGTCTGAGCCGGAGATAAGGAAAGTAGTGACATTTTTTGGTTCACTATAAAAAATGAATGTTGTTTTTACAGTTTAATGCAACTAATTTTATAGTAATAAACTATACAAGTTTCTAATTTTACAGTGATAAGCTGCAAAATTGCTAACTTAACAGTACTAAACTGTAAAATTGGAAATTTTAGAGTAATAAACAGTAAAACTGCTAATTTTACTGTTTATTACCGTGTATTTTACAGTTTTAAACAGGAAGATATTGCTGACAATATTATACTGTTGTTTTTATCGTATAATACAGCTAAGATTTACGGCAATAAACTGTAAAATTTCTAACTTTACAGTAGGAAACTGTCAAATTGCTTGTTTTACAGTTTATTACTGTGCATTTTACAGTTTTGAATGGGAACCTCTGCTGCCTGTATTATGCTGTAAAAGCAACAGTTCATTTTTTGCAGTGTTGAACTCTAATAAGTTCCACGAGCGTAATCTATTAATAATTACTCCTCTGATCAAGAGAATAGAGAAAAATTGAGTTATTATAGGGTTAGAAACGACGAGAGTAATAATAGTAGTGGGAAATGCTTCTCCAATTCTATTTAGTTTGACGCAACGTAAAAGTACAGACACCTGTAGCTTTTAATGTTGAAATTTAATGTTAGAATGTTTGATTTTCAATAATTCACCTAGCAGCTGTGTATATAATGATAACTTATTAATTAAATAGTATATAAACTTTTATGTATTTGTGGAAAATATTCATCGAGTAATTAAGGATACATAAAACAAATTATTCATCACAGTAAAGCTTTTTGAACATCATTAGGTAAATTATATTGTGATATTTCGTTATAAGGTTAAGTTTATATTTCTGTTCTTGAATTTTATCTTTATAGTCTTAGAGTTAAGCTGTAGATTGATTGAATTTGCGCAAGCATTTATTTAACAGGTTACCAAATGATATTTTAATTATTCGTCCCATCATTCCTCCCACATTAATTTTCGATATAATTTTGAATAAAAATGGGTAAGGACACTAGTTTCAACAAGGCTCGAAAAATCTTTAAAATTTTACATGCCCCGGCGGGCATGTTTGTCTATAAAGTACATGCCCGAATAAAATTTTTACATGCCCAGTTTTATTTCTGTTGTTTATAAATAAAAACATTTGAATTTGTCGTAGTGTTAAGACGTTGATTGCCAAGCTGCAAAACATTCGTAGCATATGAGCTGGACTAAAAACAATGTACCTGTTAATTAGCTTTTACTTTCATTTCTTCAGAAGTCAAACATCCATATTAATGTCCAGTAGCGGATCAACCAATAGGCGCATGAGGCGCGAGCCTGGGGCCTCAGCAAAGCAGGGGGCCTCGGAACCGTAGTGTCACATTCTTAAATCCAAAATATTGGTCTTTGAGAATTTGACATGAAAAGTCATGAGTTCAGTTGGAGATGCTCAAAACTCATGGAAAGTGACAGTTAGCCAAGGATTTTGAACGCAGGTTGAAGCCAATAGACTGATACTGATTGCTCGCAATTGGGCCCTGCAATTAAGCAGGGCCTGACTAACTAATAGTAAATCCAAAAGCCCATAATGATTTGGATTCCCCTGAAAATTCAATGGCGGAATGCAGTGATAGATTTACTGGTCTGGGGGCCCCAGGCGCGGATCCAGAGGGGGTCATGACCCCCCCTTAACCGAAAAAATATAGCAAAAATTGCATTTTTGGTACTTATATTACGAAAAAATTGTCTAATCCCCGCATTTTTGCCCAAAAATTGCACTTTGACCCCCCCCTTTCCGAAAATGACCCCCTCCTTAGCCAGAAGCTGGATCCGCCCTTGGGGACCCCTTTATCCATCAGTACTATACGAAACTCTTTTATTATGTGCATTTTTGTTTTTGAATCTCCTTCGGGGCCCCTGTGATCATGGGGGCCCTCACAGTTGCGACATGATCAATCCGATACCGGCAGAATTAATAAAGATTCTTGTTTCAGGAAGTTTTTTTCAATTAGCAAATCGCTATTTTTTAATTATTTTTCTTAAAACTACACGTATTGTTCGCATAGCTTCAGCGCGTAAGCCTTTAAAAAAATTGAGGCCCCCTAGAAATATGGGGCACCAAGCAGGGCCGTAACCAGACTTTCGTTTCGGAAAGGGTTTTACCAAATAAATTTCTCCTGAAAACTATTTGATCAATAAAATTTACTACCTAGTAGTAAAATTACTAGTAGTAAATAAACTTTGGTTTTAAGTGTATTCTATTGCTTTTTGTCTTATCTTTTTAAGACTTATCTTTTTAATTAAAGAAAATATTTGATTTGTACATTGCATAACTTCGCCCTGTTAAATATTCGATGTCTTTTAGTCATTCAAAAGGGTAGATACGTTTTACTTTTATACTAGCATTCGAAAAATACATCGGAAATTTTTATTTTATGACACTTATAAAATGCGTTAAAAAAGAGTTAACTTTTAAATTTAAAGAATGCTGGTGTTTTTATTAGCATTCTAAATTCAAAGGAAAAACGTCGTAGTGTCCTGTAAGAAATGATGCTAGCAATAACTACAATAGAAATGAATGCTGCAGATTAATTAGTACAGTCGATTATGACAATTTCATTTTTCAAATAAAACTGAAAAATAAAATAAGATAAAAATAAAATAGAAATATTTTTTTTGCAGCAAAAAATGTGTGCATGAAAAGTATCTTTTAGAAGTTTCGAAAATTTTCGGAGGGGATTTAAACCCTAAAAACCCACCCCTTAAATACGGCCTTGGCACCAAGCCCAGACCCAGTTCACTTGTGTAATGATCAGGCTCTGCACCCAGGGGCGTGTCGAGAGGTGGGTAAGTACGGTGCCCCCCCCCCCCCCCCCCGAATTTTTTGGTTGTCGGCATTTGGAACAAGTCAGTCGGTAAATTTTGAAAAAAAGTACCTGAGTACCTTTTTTTTCTGTCCATCAAATTTTGGAGAGAAAAATTACGCAATGTTATGAAACGAATGGTTTCCCCAACAGTCATTTGTCTGAGTACATCAGACGGCAAAATGTATCGGTCGTCAGTTGTACGATTATTCACGAGTCGGCATAATAAGGCGTAAGGCCAGCAGAATTTACAATACGTAGAGTGTAAAACTCAAACTCTTCGAATTGTCACTTTCACTTTTCTTGTCGATTACCCATGCTTGTAGGACAACGCAATTCTTCGAAACTGATGCTTCCTTAAAATCTCCGATAAGGATCGTGGGCTGAGGGGGAGGGTGGTTTTATGGTTTTATGGCCATCTTTTGTGAGGTTCCTGCCCTGCCTAGTTTTCTCACGCCAGCTGTACACAGGAGTGACTATCAGTAAAAGTGTTTCATCTCTGATCTATAACCCACTCCGATACAAACAAGCAGAAAATGCGTCCCTTTTCCAAGATTAATTTGCAATAAAACTGTCATGGTGTCTTCCCATCCTTTTAGCTTACAATGACGAAAGCTTGTAGCTTGTCCGCCGCCCCACTGCCCTAGGAGAAAATCCTTGCAGCGTTCCCTTGTCGGTAGCCTCTGTTTTAGGAATTGGAGCCACAAGTCCCCCTATCCCTATCTGTCTCCAGTAGAATTGTAGAATCATTCACTAAAGGGTATCTTTAGCTATCACAACGGATTTATTTCATCTCTTCTAATATTGCCTTATTTTCTCTATGATATTCATAAAGTACAGATTTCATAATATCTCTAAAAAACCATCTGATGCACAAAACAGGTAAAGAACTAAAGCGGGAAAAATAAAATCATCTATGTTCATTGTTGTTATCATCGTGATTGAATGGAAGAGACGTTAGGTACAGGTAAGACATTGTTTATCTAATTTACATGATGTAATACAGCTTTGTTGAGCATTGCCGATTAATTTCTGTCATTCTTTGGGAAAAATCTCGCACTATAATAATGGAGATTCAGTTCAAAGTTCTGTCGCTCTCTCTTTTTTAGAAAATGCTCTATAGGGTATTTTGGAAATTGAACTCATATGAGAAATTTTAAACCTACTATCCATTTAATTTTGGCACCCTCAGGACCAGTCCTAGGGGTAAGCAATATAAGCAGCCACTTGGGGGGCGCCAAATGGCAGAGGGCGCTATTACAGCCGATACAAAAAAAAAAAAACTCTTGGGAAAAATGTCAAATGCAAAAACAGAATTTTTTTCACCTTCTAAGTTTTATCAACTGTGTCCCGTTTTCAGAAAGGAGGGAGAGGTTCATTCTTTAACCGGGTAAGATTATTCAGCAACTGCTTTAAGCTTTAAAGTCTACATGGATGCTCGCATTTTTTATAAAAAAAATATTTTAAATATATATTTCTGAAAAATTTGAATAATTAAAATGACTGGTTTTAAAGCAAATGATTTGATCGGGTTCCCGAATAAACATCATTAAACAAACCAATATATTGCTTAGTTAATGTAAGAATTATATTTTGGCTACTTTTGGTCAATGAATGCAACACGGGGTTGGCGTTGAGAGTCGAGTTGAAGAAATTCAATCGCTACCTAAGATTTTTGTAAAAGAGGGAAAATTTTTTGTTCCTGGAAATTACCGCGTTGATAAAAAATACCAATTTTCAAATTTAAATTCTGGTTTTAAATAAAAAAATTGTACAGAATATTTTTCAGCCATAATATGTGATGTTTCGTAAAGTATTTAATAAACAAATGAAAATTTATAAACAATATTCAACAATTCACTTGCTATTCACTATTCATTTTCTCGTTTCTTTTCTTATACAGTAAAGTTTAGGATTTCTAAGTTTCTTAAAATTTCATTGTACACTTCTTTTAATGCTGAATATTAAATAGTTCAAATGTAAATTTACATTTTTTTACTTAAAGAATTTTTCTAAAGTGAAATTCATGAAAATATTTTATATTTGCAAAGTATTTAAGGCTTTTAAAATTTCTTTCATTTCAAGTAGTTTTCAAACGTATTATATATAATATTCAATTTGAAAAGGAAAACAATTACTCATTAAGTATTTAGTTTTTTTTTTTTTTAAACAATTGGAAGCACATTTAGTTTATTCTTTTTTTCTCAATTTCAAAATAAAAATTACTGAAAAACTTGAGATAAACTGAATAAAGATAGAACTCTCCTTTAACACAATTCCCAATCTTTCAATTCTAAATTTAAAAAACTGTTTTTGTTTTGAAAGTATTTAAGGTTACTTAGCTTGTATTTAGTATTATTTCTATTATTATTATCATGTTATTATTATTGTCTAAGTTATCATTTGCTGATATAGTAAAAGCTTTTGCAGCCAAAAAGCTCGCAAAATCAAGCTCTAATCATTTCGTTTTTAAATGTAAGTGATGTAAAGCTAAAACTAAATTGAAATGTATTTAAAATGATTCTTCATTATTCTGTACCTCAGAACCAGACTAACGTAAGTCCATTTTCGTCATTTTTCAGTAGAGGGGAAAAACGATGTATTCGACAATCGTTTTTCCCCTCTACCGAAAAATGACGAAAATGGACTTACGTTAGTCTGGTTCTGAGGTACAGTATTAGTCTTTTATTGAATAATTAAATACTTTTTCTAGAATTTTAATCTATTTATTTGAATTCAGCCCACATATACTTCGATATCATTTTATAAATCTTTTCACATTTGAAATCGTTACAATATGAAGAAAGAAGTCTATGAGCTATAAGCTATTCTTATATTGAAATGCGTGAGAAATTTTAGAATTAACTTAAAAACTTTTGTAAACTAATAAGCATACTTTCAAAAAAAAAAAAAAAACATTAAGCATCTAAGTATAAAATGTATGAGAAATTGGAGCACTAAAACCAATGCGTGTCGGTGGTCTTTCTTGTACGATGTTCAAGGGGTGGCGAAGAGGGAAAATTGTCCCTTTGGCTTTGAGAAAGTATTATATGTATTTAGTTGTGCTTCTTGTTCATTTTATATGCAATATACGTTGAGTATACCCTTATCTGACGGTCCAGACGTTGGAGTCATCATTTTTTTTCGACAAATATTTTATTTTATTTCAATGAGAGGGGGGGGGGCGGAGGCGCCGAAGCGAAGTCTTGCCCCTGTTCGAAAATGGCCTAGTTACGTGCCTGCCCCCACCTCCAGATTTTTAATTCCAAAAAAAAGAAAAAAAATGATTTTCTGCATCTTTCATAAGAGTGAACTATTCCATTTGTATTTGCGTTAACATGAGGGCCTCCGGATCAAGTTGCGCCTGGGGCCTCAAAATCCCATGATCCGCCACTGTTAATGTCATTGTAAAAGACAAATTCTTATCTGGAGGAAAACAGAAAATCACATACAAGCTAACTCAAATTCTGTTCTGTCAGCTAAAATGATATGCTACAAATTATCATTATCTCCTACTTGGGCAGTCAACATGTTAAACAGACAAAATATTAAATTTGCAGTTTTGTATCTGAATTAAAAATTATTTTAATCTTAACATATATGGTAATTTTTTTTCGAAAATACAAAATAATAAAGTTTAGGAAAGAAATATTTGATCGTAAAATTACATGGCCAGCTGGGCATGTAAGAGTTGAAGATTCATGCCCGATCAGAAATTTTACATGCCCCGGGCATATCGGGCAATATAATTTTCGAGCCCTGAGTTTCAAGCTTTTGTCTCGCCTCGGACCAATTGAAAATCCGATATTTTGTGTTTTTCTAGTTTTTTTTTCGATTTCTATATGCAATTTATGGGCATACAACTTACGGAGGAAAAAAACTTTTCTTTCCATAGCTAATAATATCTATGGAAAGATTAAAAGGTTTTTTTTCATCCAGCTTTTGTTTCATTCCTTTCGGCTGTCACTAACGTTGATGATATTAAATGTCTTCCATTAAAGTCTTTTGGAAAAACCTGTGAATATAAGTTAATTATATTATTATATTAAGATTTTGAAGGCCAAAGAACAAATTGCCTTCAGTGGTACCACTTTCTATTGGATCTACATTGGACTTTGGTTAAAGAGGAACATGAAAAATATTTATTATATTTCAGTATAATATTTGTAGTTAGATTACGCTGTTTACATTGTATTTTGTTGTTAATTATAGCTCACGGTGATAAACGATACAAATGACACCTCTCATATGCCAGATGTTTAAGTATTTCATGCAATCGCATTTAGTTCGAAAAAAATGGGTAAAGAAGGATGGGTAGACTTTAAAATTTTCCTTGATTTGCGTCGTAGTTAACGTTGTTGCGCCATTTTTTAATCTTTCATGAATTTAATATTGCCCATTTCGTCTTATTTTGGTGGGGGAAGTGAGAAAGAGTTGATTTTTCATCATGTCCAAACGAAATTATATTACAAAGGGGAAAAAAAACAAAGAAAGATGTATGTGTGCTGAATTTTAAACTTCCATGAGATAACTTTCCCTATTCTTTCGTATTTTTTCAAAGTGGTAAATCCTTTAGAACTGATTTAAAGTATAAAAAATAAATTATTTGTAAAAAGAAAACTCCCTAAACAATAGCGCTGTCTATCTTTGCAACAACTGAGCTCATTTATTCTGATTAGAAGATAGGGATTGAGTGAGAAATGTTCAATATAAGGTACTAAAAATTAATTATTTGGTACCTTAAAATGATAAAAATACTTTAGAGAGCTAAAAAAAATATTTTGTAGAATCAAAGAAACAATTGTCTCCATAATTAAACCAAAACTGTCTCTTTAAAAAGAAAAAAAATTCGAATTCAAAATCTGTTTAAGAATGCTACATGTTTCTCAGACGAAGCTAACGAAAAAAATCACAGAACAGTTCAACAGACTAAAAAGCATAAAGTGTTTTAATGCTGTTTTTTCCAGAAAACTGCACATAAGCAAACTAATTTCTTGTCAAAAAATATAATTTATGTATGTATCTATAGCTATAACTACTCTAACCACTATAGCTAACTCTTTGATTTAAATACTTCTATATATCTAAATTTGTGCATAATCAGCACCTATTCATATTCATCTATTAATATCTATGTATCTATTTATTTTTTTACGTTGATATCTATCATTATTTATCGATCTCTCTATTTATTTATAACTGGCTATCAAATTATATCTATCTCTCAAACTATATCTTTCCGTCTATCTATAGAGGTTGTATAAAAAAAGGAAAACTACTCCCATAAAAAAATTTCGTAATACCATTGTTTTCAGCGGTAGTTTAAGGTATAATTTTCATGACAGTTTTTTTTTTTGAAAAGAAATATTTCAATTATATCTTTGTTACATATTTTCGTATTTCACTCTTTTATTTTTGAGTTAGACCCAAAGTAGCGACTCGAATGATGTAAAAAGTAAGATCTTATAATTTATATTTTTAAGCATGTTTTGTCAAATACTATAATTGCAATTTAAGTTTTTGTTGCAAAAAAATAATTGACAGAGACCTATAGCATACAATGAAAATTTAAGATTTTTTCTTCGAGGTCCCAAAACCTTTTTGGAGGATAATGTAACTGGAATTAAAAAGGTGAATCAATATCAGAAAAAAAAGAGAAATGAACTTTCATAACAAAAAATAAATAAATAAAAAAAAAAAAAAACTGGCATAACGTGCTTATCAATAAAATACAAAAAATGCTAAATGTTACATTCAAGATTTTAAGAATATAAACGAGGCGAAATCAGGGGTTCCTAAAGTCAAACACAAAGGGAAAAAAACATTCTCAAGCATTTGTTTTTTAACCTGAATTTAAATGTTATGCTATAGTTACATGTTACCTGTTTCGCCTGTTTATTCACATACCTTTTCCTTCATCTGAACCAATTTTGAAGTAATTTCCTTTCTGTTTTAAGTAGTAGAGTCTGAGGGCTGAAAATCTTATAAGTTCTATAGAAGTTTAGATAAATTTTACAGACTTTTATTAACAGAAAACTAAATTTTGTTAACAAATGATTCTTTGCCGATAATATTCTATCACTCTTACTGATTTTATTTCTCAAGTGTTTTGGGAAAGCGATCGAAAGACGGCTTAAATCAATAAAAGACGAAAAACTAATTAATTTTGCTTTCTGCAACAAAATCATTGCTTTTAAAAGTGATTATTTAGAGCGAAGAGTTTTTTCCCCTCGGACAACCATAATTAAAGCTACTGACGTTGCTGCCTCCAGAGACTTCCCTAAAGTACCACGAAATGTAATAACGGATGACGAAAGCAAACATTAAATCTGCAGACGATAAATAATTTGCTCCAAATTTTAATCCTTCATCGTAAAACAAAATTTCATAGCTCATCCTCTTCGTTACAGAAAGTCATAGCTTTGAAAAGATGAACAATTTATGTTCAATCCAAGCCTTGCCCATTCATAAAATAAATTTTTCGGAATGCTTCAGCAGTTTTGACACTGAATCATTAGAAGGACCCGTTCACATTAGCAACATCATAGCTAGGTAAGTTTCGTTCCTAGAGAGGTTTTAATTTCTCACATATAAATGCTCACTGCTTGAAAATATGTAATAATTCCAGGTCCTATCATAATCCAAAGTGTCAACACCAGGTTCTTACGTCAACGGAATATTTAAAAGAAAGTTTACACATTTTAATAAATTTTTATTAGGAACGCAAGGTAATAGCTGCATCGTAATGACATGGGCGCGTTTATTGGGACATTAAGATGATAAATTATAAATAATTACCGAATCCTTTCGTGAAGCTCATGCGGAAGCAAGTTTCTAATCTCGATTATTAGCTCCAATAGTATTCGATAAATTTAACTGTCAAATGTCGAGATTTTTTACCGAGTTTAGAGCAAACAAGTTTAATTGCCACAGTTCTTGTTAATGTTTCCCTCCTCGTTAAAAGCTGGAGGTTGGAGGCAAAAAATTTTTGCGTTTTGACATGTTCATTGATGTGATATTGCAGTACTGGGAATAAATTACAAATTTGAGCGATTTCTTTCGTCAATTAAAAGTTCCAACTTTCGAAAATGTGATTTGGTATTAGGAAAGCAGTTTAAATTACTGATTAAATCTGAAATTTTATGATTTTGTGGGCAGTTTGGATATTTATTTATTTTGGATATACTAATGATACTTAAATTCCCACCTCAATTTCTTTTTTTTTATTCCTTTCTTTCATTCTCTTTTTTTGCGTCGAGAAAAAAATTAACGAGGAAAATTAATGTGTCTTAGAATCATAAATACGAAAATTTCCTTGATATTGGCAATGCAATATCTATCCAGTTTTAACTCACTGTTTCCATTTTGTTAAAAAAAAAGAAAGAATCGTAATTGCAAGACATGTGTTAAATGGAATAAATAGGCCTTTTTCATTAAGAGAATGAATTATATACGAAAAACAAACAAAACAGCTAAAAGTTTAGTTGATGAATCCTTTTTTACTTTTTCTGGTTTTATGTCGTTTTGTCCCCCTTTTATTCTCTTCTAGTGCTTTTCAAGCATTTTTTATACAACTGCTAAATTTCCCATTAGATAACACTAGTCGACAAATTTTCAATTTTTTTCCGTAACAAAGATGAAATTAACTGTTTTTGACTATTTTTGCAGTGTAGAATTCAAAAATAGTAGTAAAAAAGCTGTAGCATGTACAGTTTTTTTGTTATGAATTTCTAAAAAGTACTGAACATAACTGAAAAAACATATCAAACACACCTTTTTTCAAGAGGAAAGGATCATAATATTAACTCCTAACTTTTTTTGAAGTTTCAAGAGAGACTCAAAGTTCAAAATCATGACCACTAATAGCAAAGAAGGGGTTCTTAGGGGGGGGGGTGTACCCTCTCAAAACGAGCAAAAAATCACCAGAAAGGATCTTTTCATTCTTGTTTTTTTAAAGTGATGTTTTAAAAAAAATTTCGATGTAAAATCAGAGGATAGGACCCCCTCCTATGATTCCTACGTCCGAAAAAATTTTCGCGCTGTAAAAAAAAAAATTAAAAAAAATTAAAAACCGATTTTATGACTGTCGCACGCTAAATACGAGACACATCGCAGGTCTTCAGAAAGACTGCGTATTCTGGCTGGTTCTTATGTAAAATTATCTCCAAAATCCAAATATGGCCCCTTCCCTCTCCATCACTCTCCACTTTTTGCCGAAAGCCTCTCCTCACCCCGCCCCCTCTGATACAAAGTGTGCGTATTTAGCGTGCGTCAGTCATAAGATCGTTTTTTTTTTAAATTTTATTTTACAGCGCGAAAATTTTTTTAGGCATAGGAATAATAGGAGGGGGTCTTACACTCTGGTTTTACACCA
>JAXGGA010005692.1:0-5000 GCA_038373865.1 Uloborus plumipes
CTGTACTTCTGGGGGCCCAGCACACTTTTTTTTAAATGGGATTTGGATTTCCAGAAGGACCCGTCTAAAGGGAAAAAAACGACTCAGAACTTGTCCCGGACCCTTTTTTCAACTCATCTCCTCAAAATTAGGAATGGCTCCCTGCTCGCCGGATCTGATTCCCATGGATTACAGTGTGTGGTCCATTTTGGAGGCCAGGGCCTGTACTAAGCCCCACAAAAGCTTGGAGTCCCTGAAGCAGTCGCTTCTTTGAGAATGAGACCGATTGTCGCTGGAGGAGCTGCGGCCCATCGCTGAAAATTTCGAGTTACGTTTGGATCTGTGTATCACCGCTGGAGAAAGCCACTTCGAAACCCGCTGAGTATATTATTGTAAGAAGTCTATGTTAACATTATTAATTGTTGTTTTGCTAAAGTTCTTTTATTTAATGAAATTATCACAATAAATCTTTGTCCGGATTTTTTTGCCGCACCCTGTATAGTTATTTTTAATGTGTTTAAATTTAGTGGAGATCTGCGTACATTATGGTAAGGCACTACACATAGGGCCTTAAACTTATTATATACCTAAAGCCATTCCAATTTCTTTGAAAGATATTTAACTCGAAGTTTTATTGCTTGAGTGTCGACAAGATATGCTATTTTGGTGGTAATTTTGAAGTCTTGATTGATAAAGCTGAATTATAAGTGGGAAACCTTTTAATATTATTTGAAGTAAATTTTCGCAGCAAATCTTCTTCAGTGTTATTCAGCAGACAGAATCAAATACTTTTCTTTTACTCCTGGTCCATTTTAATTGTGCATATCATACCGTATTAAAACACACACTAAATTTGTCTCTTTTCCATTTAGCTGTTTCAGTAGCAGACATTTCCCTGAAAATTATCCAATCTTGCAGCTAAGTACAAGGCCGTAGCCACAATGTTGTTCAGCACACTTAGATATATTTAATCATGTTTTTCGCGTTATCATTTCACTGAAAATGTTTTCTTAACAAATGGAAGAAACGGGCCGTATTCAACTGAAAGAGTTTTTTATTATTTTTCTACATTAAAATTTATTCATTCATTTTTTATTTTTTTCTATAAAAAATATGTGAGCTATTATTAATTTTATTTTAAAAGCTTTTTATTGATTTACTTTTTTTAAGAAGAGAATTTTTTTAAGGGAACAAAAGCTACTGGTTCAACGTGCAATGAAGTTACGTGCCAAAAGCTATTTGGCAAATGTTATTGCATATTTTGTCTGCTGTACAAATTGAATACATAATAGGCACAAAATTTTACTCCATTCCCAATCAAAGCGGTTTTAACTTTTTTTACCGTTTCCAAGCGCCATTTATAACTTGCCGCCAAGATTCCAAAATGACTGCTAAAAAAGCAATTAGTGTCGTCACTCATTCAGCTAAGAGTTTAGTATTAAGAAATTATTTAAAAAGAAAATTCGAAAGTATTATTTATTAAGTTTTAAGAAAAATATTATTTTAATAAATAAAACATTATAATTTTTAAAAAATGTTAATAATTTTTTTTTACTTAATTATTTACATTTTTTTTTTAAATTATAATGTTTTATTTATTTATTTTTCTTTTTAATTTATTTTTTGTTATTTATATATTTTATTTATTTATTCCTTTATTTATTTTTATTTCTTATTTTTTTACGAATCTATTTATTTATTTATTCTTTACCTTCATGTAAATATTTTACTTATATTTTTATTTTAATTTATCATTAACCAAAATTATTGTTCTTATGTATATACCAAAATTGGATGTTTACCCATGTGGGTTGTTTTGTAAATTTTCACACACCTCATCCCGTAATTTGTTAAATTTAACTTTATTGAATATGTGCAAGAGGGATGGCTTATTTTGCAAAAAAAAAAAAAAAACAAGAAGTTCTGTCAAGAACTAAACGAGCCTACTTTCCCGTACATCGACATAGGCAATCTAGCATCTAATCAATATTCTCTTGAATATCTGAAACTGAAAATTATGTCAAACATCCTTTATAGCACTTAAAGCTGATTTCTAAAAGCAAAATATACCCCTCTCATCAGATGAAATGGACACGTAAAAAGTAAATAAACGAGTAAATAAAGTTTTGTCGCACCTTTTAAAGAATGTAACTGTTATAGTTCTTCCGTAGAAAAATTTCACAATCGTTTTCAAATGAAAAAAAAAAAAATAAAATAAAAGTACAAAGAACATCAAAACACATTTTATCGAAAGAAAGAAAAAAAAACTCGTTCGTTAATAAAATGTCTCGAATTTTATTTTTAATCCGTTGCCAGTTGTTAAATATAAGTAAAGAATAAAATGCTCTCGTGAATGAACAATTTTTGTAATCAAAAAAAAAATCGTCTGCCAAAAAAAAATAAATAAATAATAATAATAATAATAAATTAAACAAAACAAATGAATAAATAAACAAAAAATCGTCTGCCCAGTCAGTCATTTTTTTCTGAGCCTGCATTTCCGCCATGTTTGCGGAGTTCGGAGTCGGAATCAGAGTCCTCACAGAAGATTTTTCAGAAAAGTACTTAACATACATTTTTTATCAAAACCTTTTCTTACAAAGTTAGTTTGAAGGAAATCCGCCTTTAAGTTCAGAATCAACATTCAATTTAAATTTCCCAGTAGGCGCTCATGTTAAAAATTTTTCTGAACGGTTCATCATTGAACGAAAAATGGTTCAAATTGAAAAGTGAAATATGGGAATGAGTCTCTCCGAGATCTTTCGAACAAAAAAAAGTTTATTCAATTCAGGACGGTTCACTTAAAGTTATTAGGTGGAGAAAGGTTGCTTGAACGGTTCAATGTTGAACGAAAAAATGTTCAAATTGAAAATTTAAATACGGTAATGAAGTATCCTTGCCGAGATCCTTTCGAACAAAAAAAAAGTTTGTTTAAATCGGACTGTTCACTCAAAAGTTATTAGGGGTGACAGCTTGTTTGAACGGTTCAATGTTGAACGAAAAAATTGTTCAAATCAGAAATGTAGATACGGGAATGAAGTATCCTTGAAAAGATCTTTCGAACAAAAAAAAGTTTGTTCAAATCGGACTGTTCATTCAAAAGTTAGTATCGCGGGACCGGTTGTTTGAACGGCTCAAAGTTGAACCAAAAATTGTTCAAATCAAAAAATCAAATATGGGAATGAGCTGTACTCGCCGAGATCTTTCCAACAAAAAAAAGTTTGTCCAAATCGGAATGTTCATTCAAAAGTTATTAGGGGGGGGACAGACAGACCGACGACCGACGACCGACCGACCGACACACAAATTCCCCATCTCAATACCCTACTTTCAAATTTTTAATTTTTCGATATTCATTTTACCTTTTATTTTTTTACTTGGCGATATTTTTTGGACTTGGCGATATTTTTTTTAACTTGGCGATATTTTTTGGACTTGGCGATATTTTTTATGATGCATTAAGCTACTTTTAATACTTTTTTTTTTTTTTTTTTTTTTTTTTTTCGTACTTGTCTTTTATTTTTAATAACGGGAAAAGTAGGCCTAAAAATAGGAAAAATTGATGAAGGTGACAATTACTTTGCGATAGAGCCATTTCTACTCACCTCTCACTTGAGACAGTTAGTTTTTGCATGAAACAAAGTAGTTATGATTGACACTTCTATTTGATATCTCTGTTATTTTTATTATAAACAAATACGAAAAAAAAGTATAACTAAAAAAAAAAAAATAAAAGAAAAAAAAAAAAAATTAAATAAAAAATATAAAATGTATAAAATTTTAAAAAAGAAACGCTTTGTAAATTAAGGAACCGATGACTGTTCTCGTGAATATATATATAATCAAATTAAGACTTAAACAGTTATGTTTTTGTTTCATTGAGTATGTTAAAAATGATGAAAAAGCAATATTTCAATTTCAATCTAATCATTCATCTCTCATTTCATCTACTTTCAACCTCATTTCCATTTCTTCATTATTACATTCTCATTATATCACACAAAGAAATTCAACCAAAACAAAAGAGCATTTAAAAAATAAATTTACAAAAATATAAATAAAAATATTTTACCCATTCAAAATCAATCTGACGTTGTTATCTTTTATGTTTGTTTACTTTTTTTTTTATTGTTAATTTTCCACATTTTTTTTTTTTTTTTTTTTCGTTTTTTCCCCCCAAAAAAAAAAAAAAATCTTTTGTTGAAAATAGCGACCTAAATAGTTTTTAAATTGAAGAATCTCAACGTGTATAGTTCTAAAGCAACGCTTGGCTAAACGCGGCGGGACGCTCGATTTTTGATCCGGCAACAAACATCCGTTGATTCGTGATCGGATATCGGCGCGGGGGCGGGCGGGCCGGCCTGCTCAAGCTCGAACGCATTTTCAGTAGGCAGTATTTTAGATATTTTTAGTTTTTTGCAGAGCGCTGTTAATAAACATTATTTGTTTGAGTAACTAGGAAGACTGCTTAATTTCAAACTTAAAGATTTTCCGAATAATCTTTAATATGGATGTTTTACAACTTTTTAAGCAGAAAAGAAACATTCTGAGTATATTGAACTTAGTCAATTCTATATTTTCTTTGTGTTAGTTTATCTTTTTTTGCCTCTATTAGTTTATCAGATTTGCAGTGTATCATATGGTTATACTTTTACTTTGTATATTTTTTACTTCTTGATCTTTTTCTAGTCATTTTAGAGATATTAAATAGTCAGTTTTTTTATTATTTTTTTTTTTTTGTATATTTTTTTTTTTTTTTACTCTTTTGTCTCAATTTCTCTACTACTGTATTTGTTTTTGTTTTTTTTTTTTTTAGTGTTTTTACTTCTAGTTCGGCTGAAAAAAAGTAAATTCATTTTTTCTTCTTTTATATTCTTTTATATACGTTTTAGATATTTAATTCTTATACTGTATACAATTATCTTGAGTTAGCTTAAGCGGTTGGTATTCTATCGATTTTTAAGAATGAATATCATATATTTGGTGCCCGCGGGGGCAGACATTGTTCTAAAGAAGAAACA
>JAXGGA010005692.1:12500-75942 GCA_038373865.1 Uloborus plumipes
ATTACTGAAGTTATCGCCAATATGATAGTGGAAAGTTGGATTAGAATTCTGCTGAAGGAAAAACCCAGTCTAAACGTTATTTTTAGGCCCGGATTCGAACTCATACTCTTCTCACAACAAGCACGAAGTTCTATCCAACCACACCAATGTGTCTTATTTTTCGGATGTTAATCACTGAAGTAATATGTAACAAAAAAAACAGAAAAAAAGCGGTTTTTTAAATCAAAAATAAATAAATTAGACCATTGGTCTATCATGGGTCTGAAAAGCATAGAATTTGATACAGGAATAAGGTTGATCTTTCATAGCGATAGAAAAACAGGCTTGAGAAATAATTTTTAAGATAAAAAATGAAGCATAAAAACCACGAGTTCCCAAGGTTGAGACTTCCCAAGACGATTGTGGAGCAGTTATTAATCATAGCGTCAATGCTAACAGAATAAAAAGTTTTAGTCAACGATTCAAAAAGAAGAAAGAAAAAAAAAAAAAAAACGCTATAAAAGTTATGGAACTGATCATTAAACAAAAGCAGCTTTTAGACATTGCATAAAAATGTATCTGCAAGAGAGCTCAAAGTAATATATTTTAAAGTTTTGTGCCTCCATGTATTTGATTCCGATGAATCTTTTTCAAAATTTCTCAAAAAATGGTTTCTTGTCCTCAAATGACCATAAAACATTGTATTTAGGTAAAATAAGTTGTAAAGAACCGCCTGGTGACAATAATCTAATTTTGTTGAATAGTGCAGATTCGACTTTTGTGCTTAGCACGACAGTCTACGTGTTTAGCAAATACTGTCTGATTTTCTTAGGTAAAACCTTCCTCGTATTTTCGCATGGGTCATGCTTTCTCTGATCTTACCAAGACTTCACTAGATAGCGTTTTATACAGGCTGTATCATTATTCAAAACATCAATGGTGAAGATTTGCCCGCTAGAGAGCGCTGAACAAGGACCACCCAAATGTTTGTTTACATTTATTAGCATATTGTTTCTGCTGTAAAAAGCGATGTTTATCCTATCTTTAAGGTTTAAAAAATATTGATATAGTTAATTGAAGTAAAGTACACTGTGAATTGATGCCGAAGGCCTTATTAGTACTGCTTTTTAGGGGAAATAAATTCCCTTTTCAGGGAAAGATATACAACCAAACGTTTTATACGACCAACTGTATCATGGCGAACTGTGGGCTGAATTTTAAAAAGTTCTATGGCAACCCGTTGGTAGTATTGGCTCGCTTAGCGAATAGATTCGCCATTTATCGCTCTGCGGTGCCAGTGTCGTTTCATAGTTAATTAATAATTAGAATCAATTAAAATGAAAAATAATTCGCTAACTAGTTAAAATAAGCCGCTAAAATGCAGAATAAACCAACAAATAAAACAAGCTTTTCAATGACGTTAAAATTTACTAAAATAGAATTGAATGCCAATTTGTAAAATTGTCGCCAACAAATTAACTTTTAATTTTGTCTTTTATTTATCTGATTTGTATACAATGTTAGTTACCATAAAATTCGATAGATGTCGCTGGACAATGACCACCGTTTTTATCCCAAGGATTTTGATCAAATGAAACGGTCTGTATAAAACGCTATCCAGTGAAGCTTTGCTATTACAACAAAATAACTTTCAAGAATATAATCTGGAGAAAAGAGAAATAGCTCTGTCATTTTGACTCATCAATTTATAATGATAGCATGTTTCCATTTTACGCATTACGAAACACCTAAAATAAGCAGCTCATAGTTGTTACGAAATAGTTAACACATGTAGTTGCATATAAACCTAGTTGCTTTCAAGTTGCAGTTGAACGCAACGAGGATTTAAATTTCTCGGACTAAATAGTTCTACTTTCTTGCAAATGCCGACATAAGTTTTCAGATTGGAGCGACTTGGCAAAACGGTGGAAATCTTTTTAAACTGTAACATAATATGAAATTAAAGTGGGACGCATTGCAGCGAAGGTGAAGGAAAAACGGAAAAGCAGCTACTGGAACGTACTGTCAGAGAAAATCATTTCTTCCGGGGATTCAAATGCATGTTTCATTAAATGTGTAGGAAACTGAATCCATTCGCAGACACCTTTATTCCACTTGAGTGACATTTGTGCTAATTTAAACGCAATTAAAGCGCTTCATGATTCATTTACTACCTCATAACTCTACTAAACTGAAGAGTTTTGTTCCATCGCTTGTCTTTGAAGTGAATATTTTTAGCTTTGGTTTCTTTAATTCTAGCGATAACAGTTTTGCGTCGTTTTGTAATTTAGTAAAATCATGTATAACCTCAAAAACATCAAAAATATAAATTGAAATGGGCCCAGATTCTTTAATAGGATTCGCATACATTACTGTGATGAGAACATATTTTTGTTCCAGTGCAAATGTCTCTTCCCTTATTTTGAGTGTTTTTTGATAAATGTTAGCAAAATATAGTTGCACATGATTTTATCTAACACTTGCTTATTAACCCGGTGTTGCCCAGGTGCTTATGAATACAACATAGCTAATTAAACTGTTTTTAACTTATTTCATGCTAAAAGGAAACAGGTGAGCCTTAAATTGATAATCGTAATTTTTGTTGGAAAATACTCATATTTAAATGTGTTAAATTTTATCTATTACTCTATTACTCTATCTATTCAAAATGTAAAGAAAATGGCCATTTTGAGACAAATAATTTGAATTTTAAGCTTTTTGGATTTTTTTAAATTTTAAAACCCCGCCTATGTGAATTCTAGTGCATCAAAGGACCTCAGTGCCAAGTTTGATGAAAATCCGACGAAAACTGTGGATTTGTATAAGGAATAAGCATACAAACATACACTGATTTTCATATAGCTTTTTACTCCGACTTCAAAAATTATGGTTAAAAATAGTATCAATGATGTGAAGCTTTATCCAACGTTAAATAAGCACAAATGTACAGGTATACTGCAGACACGTGTTTCGAGCTACAAGGAACCCCTTTTTCAATGCAAGAAGTGTGAGCTTTAGGATGAAGAATCCTCCGATAAAAGCAACATGGAGGAACAAAAGACAGTATAAATAGCAAAAACTGGATATTAACAAAACAAACAAGACAAAGCTTAGAGCCGAAATTTATTACATGAAGCCATCAGGAAAAACCCGTTAAGAAATAAATTTCCAAAAAATCCTAAGGATAATAAATATTGTCAATTGAATGAAACCACTTATGAATAAAATAGCAATAAATTTGCAAATAGGAAAATTATGTTCCGAAGCAATTGCAACACAAGGATAAACAGCAGAGAGAAAACAGAATGAAATAAAATGAAATGAAAATAATCAAAAATGTGTGCAAAAAAATTGAAAAAGTAAATTAATTAATAAATGTAAAGATAAGCGACACGAAAAGCCAAAAGGCTAAAAAAATATAATTTATACAAAAGGACGCCAAACAGCGGAAAAGTAAGGGATAGCATTTAGATCGTTAACTAAGTCAGAACTGTTTTTCAAAATGTGGAAGGATTCCAAAAAATCAAGATCAGATGGGTTGGAGCATTTTTGGACAGTTTGAAAAGAATTAAAATCGAAAGAATGATTCCTATCCCAACAATGTTGCGCAATACTAGACTTATTTAATTGTTGCTTTTTCACATAATTCTGATGTTCTTTTAAGCGAAATTTCAAAGCACGTCGCGTTTGACCTATATAGGAGAGATTGCAAATGCAATTAATTTTATAAATACCACAACTGTTAAACCCCTTCAGTCGGAATTATGAAATAGTTAACCAAAAATGTTTTTATTTGGTACACAAAGTACTATGGCTAAGAGCATCTCACAAACAAAATTTCAAACTTGTGAGTAAAAAATTAAAAGAGTTATGACGTGTCCAATTTTCCAGATACATATTTTGAAATTAATATTTCAGCAAAAAATATATAAAACATCACTCAAACTTTGTCGTAAAATATTCTCCAAACAATAACAAAACATAATATAAGCATTTGAAATGATAAATAAAAGATCATACGAGTTTAGAAAATTCAGAAAAAAAGCAACTTTTTTCGGCGAGAGTGCATGGTTGGAAAAACAACCCAATCCCAGTTTCTCAATCCATTTTTGAAAATGTTGCCAATCCCAAAAGCAGAAATTTTTGCTCAGATAATAACAAGCAGATTGCAAATTGTCAACTACAAAAAAAATCAAGTAATTAAGTCAATTATTAAATGATTAGCAGCTGTTCAAAGTTGATGTCCGGTATACCGGACACCAGGTCTGAAGGGGTTTTAAGAGGATGAATGGGATCTTTAAGAGAAGAGAAACATTGTTTATTCATAGGAGAGAATACCACCTGGAAATTGAAACGTTTGAGTATCTTAGCAACCGGATAACTCACAGAGGTAAATAATGGCAAAACAACCAAATTCTTTCTGATGACAGTTCTCTCAACAATAGTAGCTTTGGATTTGTTAGAAAGTTTTTTAAAAATGGAATCAATCAAAGTATGTGGATAGTTTCTATCAATTGCCACAGCTTTAAGATAATTGAGTTCAGCTTTAAGGAGTTCCGGTGAAGAACAAAGATTAATAGCACGGTAAACAAAAGAATTAAATGCAGCATATTTATGACTAGGAGGGTGAGATGAAAGTCGATGAGGAGGTAACGAAACAGCAAATGTTTGCGATAAACGGCAGTTTTAAAGCCGTATTCTGTACGAAAAACTAGAACATCAAGAAAGGGAATGCAATTATCCCGTTCTTTCTCATTAGAGAATTGAATGTGAGGATCTGCAGAATTTAAAACGGACAGGTCTGCAGTATACCTGTACATTTGTGCTTATTTAACGTTGGATTAAAACTTCACATCAATCGCACAAAGGTATTTCTTGTATTCAGTATCAAGGATGCTTAAGGAATGAAATATTTTAGAGCAATTTACGTACCAATATTAATGGTACTTTGCTTTTTTTTTAAATACAGTTTTGAAGTCGGTTTTTTCTGTTATTTTTTCACGATCAGACGATAAAGTGAATGAACTACGCTTTTTAAAAAAAAATAGTTTCACTAACTTTAAATGCTTAAAACCAAAAGAGTCCAAAAAAGCCTGGGCCCCATGTTGTCGGAACGACTATAATAATTAACAAATGCCTTATCAACTAGTGAATTTTGAACAAGAGCCTTTCCAAAGCAATATTGCATTGAATTATTTTATAAACTCTTTGGCTAGCGCCAAAACTCTTTTCTTGATTCCTAAGATTTTTCAATTTTTTTCTGACTCAACCTATAACTCCTTTTTAGTTGATTTAAGGGGTTCAAGCAATATCACGACAAAAAAATTTCAAGTGGGAAGCGTCGAGAGCAGTGTAGCATTAGCTCATCGGGTCTTACATCAAGTCACACTAATAGAAGTATAATTTATCTATGCCATTCAAATTATATACAGGGTGTCCACTCCAATCGTGGACCAATAGCTAATTTCTAAACCGTTAGAGATAAGCATAGAGTTTATTTAGGAAAAAATCTCCAAATTATGAAAGGAATTTTGGGTCTATTCAATGTTTTTCAAAAAATCAAATGTTGAAAGAGTTACGAAATTTAAATTTTTATACAGCCCCCCAGTCCTATCAATCATATTTAGTAAAACATTCTTGACACTGTAACGTTTAAAACTAAAAAAAATTTACTCTTCTACCACAAAAATTGACCGAGTTATGACGTTTTGAAAAATCAAGATTTTGAAGGATTTCGCATACGGTCCCTTAAGCGATCTCTCGATGACGTCATGAAATAATGCAAAATCTTGATTTTTCAAAACGTCATAACTCGGTCCATTTTTGTGGTAGAGGAGTGATTTTTTTTTAGTTTTAAACGTTATAGTGTCAAGAATGTTTTACTAAATATGATTGATAGGACTGGGGGGGCTGTATAAAAATTTAAATTTCGTAACTCTTTTAAAATTTGATTTTTTGAAAAACATTGAATAGACCCAAAATTCCTTTCAAAATTTGGAGATTTTTTCCTAAATAAACTATATGCTTATCTCTAACGGTTTAGAAATTAGCTATTGGTCCACGATTGGAGTGGACACCCTGTATATTTTCATCAGAGAAAGCAACATTCATTTTTTAGTCACGATGATATATGTGCTGCTTTTCCGTTAAAATCAGGCTTATTTAGGACACTATTTCTGAAAAGGCTAGAGCCAGGTCCGTCATTTGGGGGGGGGGGGGGGCAGGGGAGGGTCAATTGCCCCCCCCCCTGTCTTTGAGAAACTAATGTAGTAACATATGGGGGGGCGTGGTTTTTGCTGTTTTCCGATGAAATTGCATTGTGTTTGGACCCTTTGCCCCCCCCCCTGGAAAAACTTGACATGACGTCCCTGGCTAGAGCACAATTTTTTGCTTTTTCATGCCTCCCGATTTAGTTGTTCGTCTACTTATGCTGTCACGTGATGTTTTTTATCCAAATTGAAGCTTTGTAGGATTTCGGGACAAAGTGTCAGCTCGAGCCGTTTTTTCAATACCTTCATCCTTAAGAAATATAAACTTTCTTAGCTTTTCTGATTGATATGCATATCTGACTTTGGTCTCCATGAAGAGAGAAACTGTACACCACCACTCTTAAGACCGATTTAAAGGACGAAAAATTAGCTAAGTGTATTTATTTTCAAATTTCAGCTTCGTAACTTTCTCCATCTTCTTTGGACGAGATCTACAGAGATTTAGGGATTTTGATTATTCATTGAGCAATTTTCTGCACTTTATAGTCTCAGTAAAAAGTCGCACTTTTCATAAACCAATCACGTTTCAAGAGGTATTTGCATAAAACCTGACGTGTGCCTAAACTGTTGCTGCAGCAAAAAGAAAATGTCTTTCGTAATTTCTGATTTTTATTTCAGTTATTTTTCAAAACATCCAGACACGTATTTGGGATCATATTGTCTACCTTCAGTAGAAATTTGAAAGCACTACGCTGAATAGTTTTCTTTTTATTCAAATATTTGCATTGTGTTTAAACTTTTGCGACGCACTGTACTAATAACTTTTCAGTTTTTTCTTAAGATTTCTGGGGGTTTTCTTTTTTTTTTAATTTAGGGTGTGATTTGTCTTTTGGCCAAATCGTTCTGAAATACTGCATTTTACCAAAACATTATGAATAAGTATTATTAAAATAAAAGACCATTTGAAAAAAAAAAAATGATGATACAACAATTTAATCAAAAATTTGTGACTAAACATAGTCATACATTGGTCCTTTCCATGGTTTGAAAATTTTACATAATAGTTTGTAATAAGAGTTGAATACACTACAGACGCACACACATGCACATTGAGTCAATACGGGACAAAAAACGCCCGGCTACAATACTTTCCCCTATCACAGAACAAAGAAAGGAACTGTTTCGATCTTGTTTTGACCGAATGTGTTAAGTTTCGCTAGCAGCTTCTGGCGACAAAACAGTCTGCCAAATTCCAAGACTTCATACATTGACTCTTTAATTTGTCACAAGATTAATTGTCACTACTCAGAGCCTCTTTTCTTCCTCTTCACTTGTCTTCTACTTTCCCTTCCCCGCTATCAAGTATTTGGAGATGTGAAGCATGCCAACCCCGATTCCGAAAATGAGGTGTGAGTGTGGACGAGCTATCTATCATTGCGAAAAGACTTTGCATTCGCAGCTCATTATATTGGGAGTTTGCTATTTTTTAGCAATTTAAATATATACCTAGGTTTTTATGCCTAAATTTCTCCACCAAGATCTTGTTTTTTTCTTTCGATTCTCATTTGAATTTATTAGTTTTCTCAACAGAGATGTTTCGTTTTCACCGTTTTTCAAATCATATTTTTTATCTTACGGTGAAAGTTATTTTTACTCGTAGTACATTTAGGCAATTTTCAGTTATACATTTATGGTGTTAAGAATTGGTGGAAATATGCGTGAACCTCAATAATCATACAAAAAGCGTTTTCAAAAGAAAAGATATTCAAAGTTTTGAATTTCAAATTTAATAATCCAAAATATATTTTCAAAATGTTAATGGTAGCTTTAAAATCTAATTTGTTTGTATGTTTGCTCCTTATACAAATCTACAGTTTTGGTCGGATTTTCATCAAACTTGGCACAGAGGTTCCTTGATGCACTAGAATTCTCATAGGTGGGGTTTTAAAAATTTTAAAAACCTAAAACGCTCAAAATTCAAATTTTTTGTCTGAAAATGACCATTTTCTTTCAATTTTGAATATATAGAGTAATAGAGATAAGTTTTTAAGCATACAAATTGATAAAATTTAACACATTTAAATATGAGTATTTTCCAACAAAGATTGCGATTAACAATGAATTATCAATTTAAGGCTCACTTATTTCATTTTAGCACGAAATAAGTTAAACATAATGCAATACTGGGCAATGCCCGGTAATAAGCTAGTGTGTTTATATAATTTTGCATGATGGTGACAAATGATTTAGTTGGAAAAAATTTAGTCCACAAAGTATAGCATCTATGAACAGTGACGAAATCCTTCGAAAAGCATTGCATCCAGAAAACGTATATTACTGAAACAAACTAAAGCCAATTTGGAAGTGCCAAAATATAGCAGTTACATAGGAGTACTGAATTCCAATTTAACCACGCAACGTTTCATATTTACAAAACACTGCCTACTGAGTGAAAGTTTTTTTTAAGGGACCTTTTAAGGGAACTAAATGGTTGTTCCAGGTAAAATAGTCACTAAATTTAATGCCCATCTCAACGATGAAATAATATACTTAGGTAGATTCAGATCTAGTGACTTATTCTCAGTGTCCTATTTAAATTTAGTAATAAAACTCAATAATGCATTGAATGCGTTGAAAAAAAGAATAAATACATACATGCAATGCACCTCTAACTCAGTTATTCCATCCATGGACTGCAGTTTCGTGCTTATTATGCACTCATCAGCATGGAACGGGAAAGTTACCGAGTTGGAAGAAGAAATTTCTTCCTCTGAAATTTCATTCTGAAAGAAGAAAAACGTTTGAGTAATTCTTTTGCATACTAAAGTTTTTTCAACATATTGATTGAATTTAGTGATATTGCCGGAAAGAGAAGTAAGATTTCATTTCTATTTAATTTTTCTCTTTGCAGATTGAAATAGCTGTGAAGGAAAGAATGTCTTTTATCTAAAAGAAAAATAATACTGATGTATATGAAAACAGTGTGAGATCAAACTTGATTGCTCAAACCCTTTAGAAAATATTTAAAAATTAAATTTTAGAAAAAAAAAACTATTTTAACTGTATGTATAGATTACATAGTTTTTAACTGGAAAAAATGACCACTTGACCCAAGTTATGAAAAAATATTTCATTGTCTATTTGAAATGCTGTAGCGTTTTCTCTGAGTTCTTTAAATACACAGTTATTTTATTGCATGTGTTTGAAGCTCTAAAATAACCGTCCTCACTACTAAAAGTATATTAGTAATGACCTTGAGCTTTTCAGATTTCTGTCATGTTTTGAGCAATTATTACATTATGCATATTCTACATAACTTAAAAGTAACTCATGTCTAATTGCTAAACCTATTTCGTGGTCTTTTAATTTACTTGTAATTTCAATCATCAGTGCTTAGAAAGCAATGTCTCAAACAATGTCTCGTCGTAAAAAAAAAAAAAAAATGTGCAAACATTCGATTTGTTTAAAGTTCTAAGATTTTTGTATTTCTAAAGTATCTTAAAATGAGCTCTAGAATCATATGCAAACTGAATTCAGGGTATTTGCAAAGAAAAGGAAAAGGTAAACATTTTTACGAACTGCAGAAACAAGCTAAGTTTCTTTTGAGATCTGCAACTGGGCAAAAGCTGAAGCTATCAGGCTATCACACACGCAATGCTGAACCTTCGAAGGACTTTCTTCGCAAATAAGCTGCTTTATTTTTATAGTTTTCTGTAACATAGTAGCAGATGCTGCAACAAAGCTCAGTACAATCATCGTTGAGAACAAAAATAACTAAATGTTAACGAAACCATTAATTGAAGGAAATATACCGTCTTCAGCTGAAGTATGAATCTGTAAAACGTTTTGGTTATTATTCAAGACATTCTTTTTACGAACTTGAAGGGATGCCAGAATTCGTCAATCCCTTGCTGAACATTGGACATCATGCGAAAAAGATTTTGTCAATGTCTGAGGAGACTGAAAGAAATTTGTCAGATGAGAATTTTTGACGGCCTTGAGGTGAGGAACTCTCTCTGGTAAGTGGGAGGACGTCCAGATATGTTGGCACTCTCATCAAGCAGGGGAACTAGTTTGGAGATTACACAGAAGGCACTTTGTGCTTGATGGCAGTTTGAACTAAGAAGCGAGCTTGATTGTGTCTTTTTAAAGCATAAATTAAACATCCATTAATAAACAAAATGTCATCAACAGACAAGAAAAAATCTATAGAAGTTAAAAAAAAACATTGCTTTCAATGAAGTACAAAGGCTCCTTTGGTGTATTTCAAGCCTGGTATGAAGGCTGCATCCGGTTGGTTTTGCGAACATTTGCTACGGAATTACGGTGGATTCGTGGAAAATCTTATAATTCACATATTACGAAGAAGATTAACTTGAAAAGTTAAAAATTTGTTTATTTATTTATTTATTTATTTTTTATTTTATTTTTTTATTTTTTTTTTTTTTATTTTTGTAAAACGTAAACGTTTTTCCAGGTATGCAATAAAATAAGTATGTTTTATCTGTTCATTTCTCTCAATAGGGAACCTGAAAATGCCATCTATAAAATATGACAAGCCAGTGATTCTCGACAATCATGACGGAACTATAACAGTCAAGTACGAACCAAAAGAAATTGGCACCCATGAGCTACAGATTAAATATAACTTAGAGCAAATACAAGGTTGGTACAATGCTTCGTTAATCACATGTATTACGTTGTCCATTATCATTTGATTTATATACAGGCAAAGAAAAAGGTTTTAAGTACAACCTTTTTAGAATGTCTCAAAAATGTAGCTACTAATTTTTCGGGAAGGTAGATTTTCCTCTAAAAGAACCGAATTGCACAGGAACTCACCGACTGGGAACGTGAGGGGAGAGTGACATCAGAAATGGAAGACAAAAAGCACACAGTGATTAACGTGAAACAAGTATGGGAAATAATAAGTAGAAATGGCGTACAGTTCTTAGTGTTGCAACATGCACTCAAAATCATCATTTTTATATTTTTACAATGAAAGAAACGATGTGTTTGACCTGTGTATAACGACAGCTACTGCTTTGCTTACGTTAAATACGGATAAAATCTACAATTAAAAATAACAGGTATTGGTTGCAACATTAGGAATCGTATTCATCTCGTACTCCACATACATTATGTCTAATACGTGTTTCTCATTTTAATAAATGTGTCATGTTTTTCATATCTTCTAGCTCTACCATTTTCCCTCAGCTTTTTCAAATTATGCGATTATCATTCTTGTAGACGTAATTTACTTCCCCTTGAAGTTTGTTACTATATTTTGGAGATACCTTGCTTAGGAGCAAAAGAATGATTCACATCGTTGGAAGTTTATATTCAGGTTAACATAAACAATGTAGATGCATAAATTATTTAAAAATAAACAAGACTGAAAAGTATGTTTAACGTAATGTTCTTCATAGATAAGTACTTGTTGTTTTTTCCAGGCAGCCCGTACAAATTTCATGTTGACAATGTGGGAAATGGTACGCTCACTGCTTACGGGTCAGGACTCGTGCAAGGTGTTGCTGGGGAACCATGCACGCTCACAGTGTCAAGCAACAAAAGCAATGCCATGGGTAAAGTTGTTACTTTGATAGTAAATAAGTGTACTTATAATATAATTTAAAGTGTAGAGCGTATCTAGAAAAATCTTTTCCTTTTTTTTTGTAAATAACATGTGTCTTGTATTTGCTTTAGGTAAGGTGACCGTAGAAGTAAATGGCCCGTCTAAAGCAGAAGTGACTTGTCACGACAATAAAGATGGTACAATTAGTGTCACATACGTTCCTCCGTCTCCAGGAGAATACAAAGTGTCCATCAAAGCTGGAGACAAGCACATTCGCGGAAGCCCTTTCCCAGCCAAAATTACAGGTAAATAAGTAAAGTAAGATGCTCCAAACATGTTAAAAATCTTTGAGAAAAACACAGAGTCGTATTTCTCAGATTATTATTAATGAATAATATTGCTGTTGGCAGCTGAGGGACGGAAGCGCAGTCAAATTACCTTTGGTCATTCCAGCGAGGTTAGGTTAAATGTACAGGAAAAGGAAGTAAAATGTCTCAATGCCAGCATAGTTGCTCCATCAGGTCTGGAGGAGCCTTGTTTTGTCAAGAAGCGTGCGGACGGATCACTATGTAAGTAACTATATTACTTTATAATAGAACTTTCTAGACATCTAAATACAAATCCACGTTTTATAAGTTTCACACTTTTATATTCTTTCTCACGAGTACGTGTTATATTTTGATGAAAAGTTTTATGTTATTTTGAAAAATATTTGTCTATTATCTTATTTTCTAACTTTCATTCCAAAAGCATTTTAAATGTTTTTGTAAAATGCAAGATAATTTCACGTGTAAGACAACTTCTTTATGAGATTAGTGGATCTGCTGCGTTATTTTAATTGAACTTTAGTTAAATGGGTTGATAAAATGTATGCGTACTGATCATTTCAACACTTTATATTAAATGTTATCATGCGACTTGGAGTCCTTGCTTCAAAGAGTTCCACTCCCTTTGTTTTTTATCCTTTTACAAGAGAGTTAATTGCTAATTTTGCTTCTTTTTTACTAGGCATATCTTTCACTCCCCGGGAAGAAGGTGAGCATATAGTGCATGTGAAGAAAATGGGAAATCACGTTCCAGGAAGTCCCATGAAGATCAACGTCCTTGTAAAAGACATTGGAAATGCTTCAAAAATCAAAATTACTGGCAACGGTTTAAAAGAAGGAAAAACGCACACAGAAAACCAATTTGTATTACATACCGCTGATGCTGGTATGTTTGCTACTTGGATCCTTTAAATAATCTTAGTGCACACATATAATACATATTAATTTTCAACGTTTAAGCGCACAAAAAATTATTTTTGAATATTTAATTTCTTTGTGAAAAAGAGCTTTTTACAAACTTTATTTCTCTTATATTTTAAATACCAAGAAATCTACCTAAAGAGTGCATAGGTCACTAGAATTCTGGAACATTCCTTTCCTACACGGTTCATTTAATTATAGTATTTGTGCATTTTTAACTCCTGAAAATTTTTTGAATTATTAAATTACAATGTTAAATAGTACTGGATCAACTTCTAGTGGTTATTAAAGAATATATGAATGAGTTAATCATTAAAAAAAATTTCCCATAACATAAAATGAAAATACTCATTTAAAATTTGTACTTTGTTTAGGTTATGGTGGAATCAACTTCTCTGTAGAAGGTAGGAGTGCCGCAGAACTTAAATGTGAAGATAAAGGAGATCGAGTATTAGTATGTTCTTATAAACCTACAGAACCGGGTTATTACGTTATTAACTTAAAGTTTGCAGATCACCATGTGCCAGGTATGTATTAAATATTAGTATTGGTTCGTGACTATATAAATTCAGGAAAATTCTAGAGTTCTAAGTTCTTCCCTATCACTGCTTTTGCGTGTTTTAACTGCGAGCAATTTTTTAGATAGACGCTTTGTGAGTGAAAAGTTTCTTTTCAGTTCTATTATTATTATTTCGACCCCCCCCCCCCCCCCGCATGAAATGAAGACTTGAATACTAACGATATAAATTGTTAAATATTTGTTTGTGCTTATTACGCATTTTGTAACAAATGCTGTGTTTAAGATAAAATTTTGCAGAAATTTTCTAATATTTCTGGTTGAATAAGTAAAAATAATATACATTCTTACAGGCTAATTTCTAAATAAACTATTTTTTACCAAGAACAAAATAATAATAATAATGTTATAATGACAGCAACTGACTCCGGGATTTTATCGTACTTTCATTTTTAGCATTTATGTCCTATCCCCCTACCCTATTTCATTTCAATGCAAACCGAAAATTTCATAAATTGGCGATCATTTAGCAATGTATCACGAAGTTTTTGTCACCAACTTGGTGCTGTACAGTGTACATTAAAAAAACTGACAACTAACTTAACGACATAAATGAGACAGCAGATCAGTTTGGCGATAGTTGAAAAGATTTCTATAAAATAAAAAGTTCTACTAACTCTAAGGCATGTTTATACAGTATTTTTGTTGCTTATACACGGACCATTTAATTTTTGCTGTATCAATATCAGATTCCAAGACAACAGCAAAAATGATACATTTCTTTTTACTTCAAAGAGTTATTCTCTGTACTCATAATTTACAAGTGCTAAATACGTCCAAGGACTCATAAAAAACTAAAAATTCATTTTAAAAACTTTTAAGAATAACTTCTGACATTTGTATATGAGTACGAATTTCTTTTATTCAGAACCCATTACTTTTATTTAAAAGCATCGATTATTTAATAGGCGTTCAGAGAAGTTCTATTAGATTTTTTTCCATTACAAAATTCTACGTTGTATAACAAAATCCTGAATAGAAGTGCTTATTTCAATAACATTTTTGCGAAAGCTTTTTGTTTTGTACATTATACCAATATTTAAGTATTTGCTTGCTCAAATAATTGGTTAATCAAAGAGTAAATTAATTAATTAATTAATTAATATTGTATGTAATCTTAAAGTTTAATATTTTCACTTAAATATAAAAGTTTAATAATTTTACTTAAATATAAAATTTTAATATTTTATTTAAATAGATATATTTTTCAATAATTTATTAGTTTAAAAATATTTCAAACACAGCGCGATATTTTAAAAATTAAAATTCTTAAATTTTACAAATAAATGAATAGAAAGGGAAAACTTACTTACGAAAATATGAAGATAGTTCCTTAATTCAGTGTACCTTCCTGTTGATGTAGAACAAACTAAATATTCAACACTGATTCATTTCCATCATAAAAAGACAGAACAATGATGCGATATTTAACTCGCTAAAAATTTCTGTGAATGATGTCTATTCATTCATTTAAAAGTGAAGACAAAGTGTTATCTGTTAAGATTTGCAATTAAAATTTACGAAGTAATAAGAAAGAATTATATTTTCACAAGAAAATTCAACAGTTGAAATGCTACATCAAAGAGTTTTAAAAGAAGCAATTGACTTTATTCAAATAGCAAAAAAATTAAACCGTTCAATTAAAAACTTAATAAAGTGAAAATCTTTTTGACTAAATAGCGCAAACGATATTTTTTAAAAAAGGAAATTATTTCACTGATTTTTTTTAGGTTGTTGCTTAAATTTTGCATAAATATTCTAATGATTTAACATTTATTCTTATTTATTTTTTTATTTTATTCCTAGTTTTTTATTTATGTTTTATATTTTTAATGTTATTTAATACGTATGAAGCGAAATGTAAAAGATTAAAAAATATGGAGTTATGTTTCGAAATTTTATAATGGCAACAATAAGCTGTGCATTAAAGGAAATAATGATTTGTTGCACCCCGTCTGTTGCTTCATTCATTAGCCTATTATAATGTCAAAGTTTTAAAAAAGAACGCAAGTATAAATGAATGTCTCAAAGTATTTTGAGTTTTTAGGGGGGAGATGCTGAAAACGAAAAGCTTTTATAGAAGTAATATTTTGCAACAAAAACATTTGAAAATTGTTTCATGGAATAAGAAACATGTGAACTATTAACGGAAGAATAATCCTATACAGAGAGCGGGGAAACATAAGAAGAAAAAAAAAATGCCATTTTAATTTTGCCGTCAAAATGGAAGATTAATAAATGTCTTTTTTTTTTCCCTTCAAAATTCTAAGCAAATTATTTATACAGAACACTTCTCAACTGCTCGCATGAATGATTTCTTTATGATTATTTTTTATATTAAGGTTTAAGAAAGGAAATTAAAAAGTAGCATTCAGTGTTATTTTATTTCGTTCTCATTCACATTATTAAAAACAATGCTCGCTGAACGCTGCCTATTGTTACCAAAAGCTTTCATTTGTAAGAACTTTATGATAATGATTTCTTCCTTCTTATTTTGAGTCTTACTGTGTCTTAGATTCCATGCACACATTTAAAGATTTTTCTTATTTTCTAGGCAGTCCATTTACAGTGAAAGTTACAGGGCCTGGTTCAAATATTATCCGAGAAACCTTCAAGAAGAAGATTGAACAAGCACCCATTGTTGACATCGGACAAGAATGTAAACTTGTTTTCCGTCTTCCAGGTTGTTCATGCTTTAATTCATTCCCCAGATATATATTATCATTAATATTTTTTTACAGTACAGGAGTGCTATAAATTAAAAAGAATTAAACTTTCGAAAAAGTTATCTTATAAATATTGAAAATTGACTTGTGGTTGCTATCTCTCGGTTAAATGGCTGCAGATTACTAGTTCTATTATCCATTACTCAAAGTGGTGATTTTTTATATATTTTTTGTTTTAAATAAACAAAAAGATAAACAATACTTATGGGCCCTCCTCGTACAACGGCAAATCCGAAAGTGAGCCTTGAGGGAAACCACAAAATAGGGGGTCTTCACAGAACCTCAAGTCTCAACACGCTATGAGAATATACGAAGGCTCTTGGGGCCAACCTTCTACCCATCCACACAGTGCGATCGGCCTTGAAGAAAATCGCATGAAATTTTTGGAATTGAAATTTCAGTCTCAAGGTCGGAGATCCGTGGGAATATTTTAACAGAATTATCCATACACTTTAAAAAATGAATGTTGTTTTTACAATATTATACAGCTAATTTTATGGTAATAAACTGTAAAAATTGCTAATTTTGCAGTTTATTACTGCGCATATTACAGGTTTAAACTGGAACCTCTGCTGCCAGTGTTATACTGTTGCTTTTACAGTATAATACAACTATATTTTACGGTAATAAACTAAAATTTCTAACTTTACAGTAAGAAACTGTAAAATTGCTAGTTTTACAGTTTATTGTTGCGTATTTTACAATTTAAAATTGGAACATCGGCTGCCAGTATTATACTGTAAAAGCAACAGTTCATTTTTAGCCGTGTATACTCACGTAGAATCTTGCTTCAAGGCCTGGGACCTTGAGGCATGCATTCGAATTTCCCCTTGCGTGTGAAAGGCCCTTACGAGTTTTTGAGAATATGATTGACTTTTCTGTGTATTATTTACAAAATAAAAAAAAATCCGTTTTAAGTTCGTCTCGATATTTATGTACAGGTCAAATGTTTTTATCTTATCTTTACTTTATTCGTGGAATTTTAAGCTTCGGCTTTAAAATGTAAAACATTCGACTATAAGGACCCATTATGCATCGTAAGATAAAGTCGTAACTTTCTAAAAAAAATGTTTGTGCTTGCAAAAAGAAATGATTGTACTTGTTGATAATCTTTTTTTACCAAGCACGAACTTACTTGTGCTTGAGAAGAAAAAGTGCTATTTGTTGATACGTACGGGCTTCCATACGGTTACGCCTGTAACACATTTAGATCATAAATTTTTAAATTAAAAAAAAACTGTTTAGAAAGTTGATACTTCATATTATGTTACATAATGGTTCCTTATATTCGAATGTATCACAATTGAAAGTGATAGTTCAAAATTCCTGGAATAAAATGCAAATACTGTCGACCCCGATTAAACGAATACTGTCGGTTCTAAGAAATATTTTTCTATTGAGCGGGGTATTTGATTAAGAGGGGATCTTTAACATTGATTCTATAGCATGGTGAAATATTCGGTTTCGGGAAGTTTTGTTCGTATAAGCGGGGCATTCGTTTATCCCGACTTAGGCCCCGATTAAGCGGGGCCTACAGAAAATGCATAAAAATGGCACCCCGTTGCAAATTGACAAAGCATTAAAAAAACTGTATTTTTTCTCCATTTTTATTTCAAACAAATTTTACCTTATTCTTCATAAAATATTGCTTTCTTAACCGAAACGATACTTTCTCTAACTAAAGTACTTCTTTTCCAACTCATTTCCATTCATAAATGCTCACTCTGTCCTGCCAGGAACCAATGCATTCGACATGGCCGCCAAAGTGACCAACCCGACCGGTGTAACGGACGACGCGGTCATAGTGGACATGGAAGACTGTCAGTACGGAGTCTTCTTCTCTTCGAAAGAACCCGGTGTCCACACTATCAGCGTCAGGTGCAAAGACATCCACATCCCGGGTTCACCCTTTCAGTTCACTGTTGGCTCCATGCAGTCGTTTGGGGCACATAAAATGCATGCTGGAGGTTTGGGTCTGGAGCGGGGCGGAGCCAATGAACCATGTAAGTATAGAACATTCCGTCAGGAAATTTTGGGCTTCTTTTCTGCTTTTTGCATACGTTATATAAATCATTCATCTGATTTAAAAGTTTTTTCCTTACTTTTACAGGTGAATTCAATTTGTATACAAGAGAAGCAGGACCTGGAATATTAAGCATGTCAGTTGAAGGACCATCTAGAGCAGAAATTAGTGCCAAAGATATTGGTGACGGCGCTCTGTATGTTATATATAAAGTCACCGAACCAGGTAAGAAACTCTGTGAATCCATTCATGATGACTTGTGAGTAATCAAGCTTTAAAACCAATACTTCACCTTAGTTTTATCTATGATAACTTTCTTTGTTTGTGTTCGAATGTAACTTGGATGAGTATTTTATGTATTTTTTTTAATAATTAAAGCTTTTAAAATTTATTATTACAAAGCATTTGGAAAATAGGACTTCAATAAGAAATTCTTCTAGAGCTAATCGAGTCCATCACATCGGTGTTGTAACACCCCCCCCCCCCCCATTTCTAATAACTAGTTAACTCTCTAATATTTTAAAGATTTTCATCAATAAAACTTCGAAACTTTCTAAAATGTCGTTTTGGAACATTTTAATGGAAATAAAATCAACATTTTTATCTTTATGAAATATTGAAAAGAAGTTTATTCCCTTAATTTTTTAGACCGCATATAACAGAAAATTATTCCTACAAGAAATTCTTGAAGCTATTGATTTTTATTTATAGCTTTTCTCCGAATTTTATAAATACTATCGAATTTCCTAAATACTCTCTCATCCACTGCATTATCGTATTCATAAATTTTAATTGAAAATGTGTCAACACTTAGAAGACATTAAAAAGTCCATACTTTGCAGGAGAATACCGAATCGGTATTAAATTCAATGACGAACCCATACCGGACAGCCCGTTCAAAGTGTACATCTTGCCAGAAGTAGGAGATGCACGGAAAATCGAGCTGGGTCATGTACCAGATGCCGGATTACAGGTGAACAAGCCCATAGCCTTCACAATTCAGATGAACGGAGCGAAAGGCCTCATCGATGGAAAAGTGGTCGCTCCCTCTGGAGGGGAAGACGATTGCTTTGTCTCGCCCATAGACGAAGGTATTTTTGTTTGCTATTGAGTGATTGAATAGCCTAATGTAAGTTAGCAAAATGTTTTCCCTATTCGAATGGACATGTTCTAAGGAAGTTAACGTGAGCATATTAATAGGCGTCATTTGATTGAATTCGTAGTCAATTTGCATTGTTTGAAACTTTAACTGAGATTAGCATTTTGGAGCTAATTTCTGCCTCGAGAGTTCAAAAAATGTTGAATTAAATTTAAATCAAACATCCATGTTTCGAGAAACGATTTTTGGATGAAGTATTGATATGCATCTGGTGCTGAAATTGTCATAACATCGATTTAATATTGAAATAACATAAATGAAGAAATGTACTTCCTGAATTATCATGAATCTTTATATCTAATGCCATCTAACTCAAGGCGCAACTAATGTAATTAACCATTCAAACGAAACATTCATGTTGCAGGAGGGTACAGTTTAAGGTTAGTAGTTACAGGTGGCGCTGTGCCTGAAAGTTAAGTTGGCTTGAACACTTCCAGCATAATGCCGAAATATAAATAAAAATGTTTTCTTTAATACACTTTACCTTTTTAAAAGATTTCAAACAAAACTACCTAAAAATCAGTGGACCAGTAAGACAAAAATACAAAAGAAAAACGTACCCATCTCAGAGATGGGTGTCTCAAAACAGAAAACAAAAATCTTCCGAGCAAAGCTCTAACTTAAATTAAATTCAGTTTTCCGACTTTTTTTTTTTTTCATTTCTTGAACCTCTTCTCTCTTAGATTCGTGGGCATTACGATTCATTCCTCGAGAAAACGGAATCCACCAGATTCATCTGAGGCATAACGGGACGCACATCCCACAGAGTCCCTTCAGAATAGTCATCGGGCACGACGATGCCGATCCCGCTGCGGTGCAAGCAACCGGGGCTGGTCTCAAAGAGTGCAAGTCAGGTTTGTGTCCGCATGTTGCCTCATGAATCTCGATGATACGATGCGTCATTCATGCAAGGTTTGAGATATTTACGATTACATTCGCAGGTGTCAAGACCGACTTTTTGATCAACACGTGCAATGCCGGATCCGGGCAGCTGGCAGTCAACATCGAAGGTCCGTCCAAAGCGTCCATGGACTGCACAGAAGTGGCGGATGGTTACGAAGTCCGTTATACTCCTTTGGCTCCAGGAGACTACTTTGTCATAATCAAATACAACGGCTATCACATTGCAGGAAGTCCTTTCAAAGTTCATTGTACAGGTAATATTGAATAAGAATAATGAAAATATGACTCGCAATTTAACCTTTTTGCCACCATCGGGACATATATGAACCAAAAATAATAAGCCTATGAAATAGATCAGATTGAAACTAATCTTAAATCAACTTTCTATGAAGCTTCAGACTCCATTTAAAGAACCAGTGGGACATATCTGTAATTCAGAGCCAAACTAACGTACGTCAATTTTCGTAACTTTTCAAGAGAGGGTGAAAACGATTGTCCGATACATGCAAAGGTTAGGATTAGCCTTCTTTTTATGCTGCTAAATAATTGTGAAATAATTTATTTTATGGAATAACATTATAATTGGTCGATGCGGAATAAGGTTCTACATACGATGCAATAATGAAGTGAAAATCACATTTTTAGACACGTCCTTTTGATTCTGAAGAACAGACATGTGAGCTACTAAAACATCTAAAACATACCATTTTGATGCCCACATGTCCCATTAAACCCCAAACCCACTCCTAGAAATGTATCACTCAAGAATAAAACTTCTAGTGAAAGAATAACACTTTTAGAAATGATTATAAGGAACATGCAAAAAAATAGAGAGTACTATTAAATACGTTATTACAACTGATCTTTAATCATAAATAAATACATTATAAATCCGCATTTATAAAAACTTAAAAACCCTCCTGCAAGCGATTTTTTTTTCATTTGTAGGTACTGCTGTTGCTGAACCTGGTGCAAACGAATCTTCTTCTGTGGTAGTTGAAACCGTAGCGAAACAATCAAAGCACAAAGGTGACCAAATGCCGAGGTTCCGGTCAGATCCGGCGAGAATCACCAGCAAAGGACCCGGGCTCAAGAAAGCTATTACGCATAAAATGAATTCATTTCAAGTCAATTGCCAAGATGCAGGTGGGTATAAGTGCGATTCACCGTTTTCTTAATCATTCATCGTTTTATAGATCCAGAAGCTTAGGCTGATTACTCTACTCTACGTTACACTACTGTTGAACTTGCACATATTCATTGTTAAATTGGCTGGAAATACGTAAACTTTGCTGCTGAGAAATTCCTGTAAGTAAGGAGTGAAACATGTATTGCTATCACAAAAAATGCTATTGATAAAGGAAAACAAAATGTGTAGTGCAGTGACATGATAAGTGCTTAAAAAAAAAATTCAAGTTAAAAAAAAGTTTTATATTTCATAAATAACATGGAAAAAGTTGAAAAATTAAACACACACCACAACACGATGTTTATGTTTAAGCAGCAAATTGTGATTAACCTCCTTTATATTGAGCTTTTGCTTTGCAAATAAGCTATTCTATCCCAAAGGTTGAAGAGGACCATTGAATTTCAGCCTGTAATCCTCTCATGTTACGCAAACCGAAAGCAAACTTACTGATTTATGGATTTTAGTTAAAACATGAAAAAAAAAATTTTCAAGAACAGGCTAGAAGCCCAACCATACTACTTTTAAACTAATTTGGTAGTGCCCTATGTGTAATATCCTATGAAAACTTCAGAAAGATTTTAAGTGGTTAAGTGGATACTGGATACCTTGTCGAAATTTAGGCCATTTCGAATGTATGATGCCATTGCAACGATGTGAAACTAATTGCCCGTTTGTAGCGTAGTTAAGTGTTCACAGTAAGTGAACACTTAAGAAGCGCATCTTCATCTTCAGAAACTCATAACATTGTAAAAATTTTGAATCGGATACATTAAAGACATTTTTACTGATATGTGTAACTATTTAAAAATCTGAGAGGACTGTTATGGTTCTGATCCAGGTTCTTTTGGGGCTTAAATGAAAAGTGGTGAGACGCAACCCAGCGAATAAACACGCCTAAGTCAGTGAACAGACACAAAATTTTCTTGTCTCGTTTTTTTCTTGAATATAGAAAGAAATTACAACTTCCAACGCATTTAAGAATTAACTTCTAAAATCTTATTTTTTTAAAAAAAGAAGAAAAAACTATGAACTATTCATTGAAAGGATTGAGTTCATTCACTGTGGACCCAAGTAAAACCCTATAAATAGTGGTATTCTTTTAAATAATTATTTTTTAAGTAACTTCTTCCGTGAAATTTACTTTACCACAGCACAGCATGCCACTATTAACATGTAAACATTTTATTATAAAATAAATAGCTGCCTATTATTTCTTTCAGGAAATAATATCCTGTTTGTATCTCTTTATGGACCCAAAGGACCTTGTGAAGAGACCCACATAAAGCATACTGGCCGCAACATATTCAACGTGTCTTACCTTGTGAAAGACAGAGGGGAACACATTCTCATAGTAAAATACGGCAACGACCACATCCCTGGTAGTCCCTTTAAGGTCGAATGCACATAATTATTATTTAATACGAATATAGAACAGTTTTTGTATATCTTCACATCCAGACGTCACGAAATTTTGTACGCTTAATTTGCTCTTTGTGCATCAGTTGATCCAAAACACCTACAGTTTTTTTGCATGTTTGAATATCTTTCGATGATACTATCGCACAAATTTATGACCAATAAAATTTTCCTTTTCAATTGACGGTTTAACCATGATGTGATCTGGATGAAAGGTATACTTCAAACAATCTTTCGTTGTATTTAATTTCTTTACATCCAAAACCAGTTTTGTTGTACTTCTACACTTATGGTAAAGATTGAACTGGTTTAAATACCTTCCACAAACAACTTCATTTTAAGAATGTAAAAGAAAAACCAAGACATTGCATTACTGATCAATGGAAAATTATTGTATTGATTTCAAGTATGCGAAAATCAAAATTTTTACTTTTTATTGTTTACCATTTTAGCTTCGTTATGTGATACTTTTCCTTTTAATTTACCTCAAACGCATTGGAACGAAGATGAACATTGTAGAAAGACATGAAGTCATTTGTGGAAAGTCTTTAATTTCCATTGTTAACTAAATGACTTATTGGACGCCATGTTTTCTTCCCGATTCCTGATTTTATGACTTCTTTTGAACACAAAATCAAGAAAATAAAATCTGCTAGACGTGCTTTCCTGTCAACACTATATATCAAACTGAACAATCAAATTCCTAAGAGAATTAGATGAATATTCTTTGGTAATTCTATTTTTAAAAGTCATTCGTAGTTTTCACTATAGATTATTGCTGACCTGCATGCCAGTAGCAAATGTATTTAATCCATGCTTAAAATCAAATTAAATTGTGTATCGTATCTTCCTATTAACTGCAAAGTTATGAATTGATTGTCTTTGTCCATATAAGTTCCTGTCCAAATTTTCTAACCATGCTAATAACTAAGTTCCTTTTTTTTTATATGTGATCCCGACCTATGTCTTCCTTTTATAAACAGAAATACTGACATTTCAGAATACTGAGTCCAGTAACTACTTCAGTAGAAATGTACAGAGTGTAGCATAAAAATCTATCACATTTAGGAGGATGTCTGTGCGGGCTGCAACGAGAGTAAGGAATTAAGAATGATCTCAATCGGCTATTCACCGTTTTCAGAAATCTGACTATGTCACATTTTTGAAAAGATGAGAGAAGAAATAAAATGTAATGCGGTGCTAGCTCCCTTTGCTGCTTTCGCTTTCGATTTTGAGCCTTTGAACAAAATTCAAGGCACTTCTTTATTGTACCCTTCTTCCCTTTGGCAGCTACTTAAAGAAAGAGATTTCAAACACCATCCTCAAACGCTCGAAGATCTGAAGGAAGGGATCGTGATATTAAATTTACACCATTTAGCTTGAGATTTTCAAATTCAAAAGCGAAAGCAGCGAAGCGAACGCCGCATGACTTTGTTTACTCTCTCAGTCTGTGACTTCATCACATTTCTGAAAACGGTGAAGATTACACAGCCACATGAGCCCAACATTCATTCTCGACTCTCACTGCTATCCGCTTAGACACCCCTCCATATGTGAGATATTTATGTCGCACTATGTACACTTACAGCCCTTAATTTGTTACCAAAATTAACAACTATCTTCTCAGAAATCCATAATTTAAATCTAACAATATATAACTTTTAGACGCGTTGAATGACACCAATAAGACAATTGGATATTACCACGATTAATTTTATAGCAATTTAATGGCATTCTAAAATATATTTCCTTTGTCTTTTACATAAGCTATGTCGACGTTAATAAATCAGATTGCATTGGCGGTACTTGGGATTTCAGCCTTCAAGCTGGAAAAGGATTTTTTCGCACTTTGTTGCTGAAGTTGTTTTTTTTAAAGAAAAGGTACTGTTCAATCAATCATCAGTACTTGGACATCCAAACTCCTTATTCATATTCAAGCCACTGAACTTTCCTTTCCCAAAATGAGAAATTATCATTAACTAAGTCTGTTGAGAAATGAAATAAATAAGACCATCCTGTCTTTTACATATATTTAGCTTTTAAAAACTGTTAATATACTTCGCTATAAAGAGCTTTCATAGACGGAAACCACAACTTCACTAACTCTCGTAACAAAAGGAACATATTATCTAATATATATTTTTCTAAAACGAGACTTTTTCTACGATGGTTATTCTGAAAGCGTGCAAAATTTCAGGTCTCTATTAGGAAACGAAATAAAAGTCTAGCGCTATAGTTGCTCTAGTTATCATCAAACATGCAGAAAAGAAAATGCAAATTATTTATATATTTAAAGATGGAAAACGTATTAGACATTGTGTAGAAGACAGTATTCTTGTATTTCAAAATAAATGTTACCTATTGTATGTCCTTGTGGTTTTTATTACCCCTTGCTTCATTACACATGACTGCTGTGTCTGTGTCATGTTCTCACAAAGCAGTAACATTAATCTATCTTTTTTGCATTATTATTTTGAAAAAAACTGGCCATAAATGTCGATTTTCAACTCTAATACTTATTTATGGTTGCTATTTATTTTAAGAGTCCATGCTGTGAAAAAGCAGGGGGGAAAATGGTTCAAAACCTATATTTTTAAATAGGATTTAGAATAAAAAAGAAAAAGATTTGAGTTCAAACATTTTTTGAAAATTGAGTCTGTACAGTATAACCACATGCTTACTAGTTAATTTAAACAAACAAACAAACAAAAAAAACTTACCAAATGAAAACTAGATGAATTAAAAAGAAAAAAAAATCATAGCGCCTAGTGGCTTAGCGGGAAATATTTCATAGAACAGGGGGGGGGGGGAATCACTTTCATATATACATGAATGTATACGGTGAGGGATTATAGATTTTTCTGAGGCAGAGCAAATAGTTGAAGATGCCGCTCTTACCCATATTTCGTATCTTTCACGGAAAATTCTCGTAATTGAAATTTTAAAAACGCAGTTTTTTTCCATCTTTAATGGAGTTAGAAGAAGGTTGGGATCAAATCCACCACCTCTCTCACAAAAATTAATTTATTAACCCCAAAATTCATGTTATTTTATGCGTTTTTTTTTTTTTTTTTTTTTTTTTTTGACGTTAGTGAGAAAAAAATAGCGGTGGTTGCTTCCAAAATACGTATTTTCCAAAATTGAAATCGTTTTTAAATTATCTTTTAATACGTTAGGGGTCCGAGGTTTTTAAAAAAAACTTTCTGAAATTAAGTTTTAAAAATGCCCCTCTTCATTGTCCAGTAAACTAATACCCAAAAAGAGGGTGAAAAATCATATATTTTTAAAATAGGCACACACGTATGATAAGGGCTCAGTTTATTTGGGGAGGAGGGGAGCTTGTTCACCATCTTAGGTTTTAAGTGCAATTTTATTAGTTTTCTTTTTGTATCTCAAACCTCAAACAATATTTACTTGCTAGCAAAATCAACAATTGATCAAATAAAAAAGCGTAAAATTACCTTCAGAAAATACTTTTATTGTTACTTTAGCTACAATAATATAAAGATATTTAATTTTAAGATCGTGATGTTTTGCAAATACCTCTCTTTTCTATTTTCTCTTTATTTTTAGAAATTCGCGAAAGGCCAAAGAAATGTTTCTTCTAGCTTGAACTCTGGTATTTTACAGTCTATCAACTCCCAAAAGAGCATTAAGGCATACAGAAATAAAACGAATGGGGTAAGTGCGCCAGTAGTCGGCCAGTCTCCAGTCGTTGGCCATAATGACATAAAACTCCTCATAAATAGTACATTTTTAATTCAAAATCAGATATGACGCATTCACACTACTGGAGCATTTACTAGTGTTGACAACATCTTGGATTTTAACATTTTTTTTTTTTTTTTTTAATTTCTGAAACAAGTAGGTGATTCACTATCAGAAAGGTTCATTCTAAAGTTTTTGTTGCTGTATTGATAGCTGAAAGTTCTAGATTAGCCAAGATCAACAAAAGATCTCTTAAATGGCCGGCCACTGGTGCTTTTACCCTATTCTTGTTCGAAAAGGATCAAAGGCAAAATCAACGACGAACAAAAGCCTAAACATACAAAAATGTTTCATGTGTGATTTTCGCGGTTCCTTTTTTTTTTTTTTTAATTTAATGCTGGAAGCATTTTGAAATTCTGACACTCAAGGGCGGATCTAGAATTTTTTTTAAGTGAGAGGTTTTCTTACTTACTTTTTAGTATACATACTGGTTAAGAAATATTGATCGCGAAGGTTTTGGACTTCAATTCCGAAACATTTCCGGGGAGAGCTCCAATATTTTCTTCCCTCAACTTAATTAAAACTCGTATAAACTTCATTTTTAGATCATAATTATCGAAGAACTAACGGTGAGGAGTTCCCCAAGGGAGGGGTGATCCTTTGTATTCGTCCCTGCGGACACTAAACAGTTTTTAAAAGCTCAGAACGTTTTCTATTTTGAAAAGAGGATCTTTATAACCCCGAAACAAGTGCATGCAATATTTTTCATAAATATTTGCTTTAGTATTGGAAACTTTTATAACTTATGTCAAAACATATCGAAACTAGGAGCTATGTTTTTAAGTAGGATTAAGTACACCTGTTAATTGTGTAGAAGGTTTTCGGTGACTGAGGATGAGTTCTCACCACAACCTTGGGCTTGATATTATATTTAAAGGTTCTCGAAATACAAAAAAAAAGTAAAATAAAGTGAAGAATAGCTGGTTCTCAAGAAACTTTTCTAAAATTAACCGGAAAAGTATTCAAACTTCTATATGGAGATGCTATTCATTGTTGTTGAAACCAAAACTGTGTCGTAGCCAGAGTGGAGGAGGGGAGGTCATAACCCTCCCCTTGAAGCAAAGAAAATTATATGTATGAACTGAACACACATGTAAGGGAGTAAATCGCATTTTTCGATTTTTTATTTCGAAAATTTTCCTATGATACCCCCCATGAAAAACTTCTCGCTCTGCCACTGGCAGCAGCATGACTTTTAACAATATTATTTACCGGTTTCTATGAAAAATTTCCCTAAAAAAAATAAAACTTATTTTTAGCACAGCAAATTTCTATAGAAAACTTGTTAAATAATTGAAATCTTGATGAAAAAATGCAAATTTTTTGATTTTCCTCATTTTTTTATATGTCAAAGTAGATCATGAGAAATAAACATTCTGAAGTTTGCAGCCCCCCAAAAAATTTTGTTCGCTTGGTAAAAATTCCCGAAGTTTGATGTTATGCAGCGCTTTTTTGGTAAAACGGCTGAAAGACGCATTTCAGTGCGCTGTAGGTTTTTACAGAAACGCCACCCCATGGATATGTTTACATTTATTGATTGTACAATGTGTAGTTATGAGGACCCCATAGTTATTTGGGTTGGGGTGTATTTCTTTCTTCAGTTAAGGGGCCGCAAAGTATAGTTTTTGAACCATTTTCGCTGGACTTTGAACTGCGTTATTTCCCCCCTAAAAGCAACCCCCTGAAATTTTTTTAACATATACTGAAAATTTATACTATGAAGAGAATATGTGGTACGAAAATGGTTTAATATCTCATTGCTTTAAAGAGAAAAAGACTTAGACATTTTTCAAAATTTCAAAATTTGCGGTTTTTTGATCGCATTTAACTCAAAACAGCAACTCTAGGAAAAAAAAGCTTTTATGGATTATGGAACCTACAGATGTGTAGAATAACGTAAAAAAGAAAGTTGGGTGGGGTCTCGTCTCGTTTTCAAGAAAATAATTTTTTTTGTAGCTCATTTTAATGCTTTTTTCTCATAATAAAATGTGTCCATCAAGTAGGTCAAATCTGCTGAAACCCTAAGTATATAGTAAAGATATATTTAAATTTGAATAAGGAAAGAGAAAAAGACTAAAAACACTTAATTTTGTCAATTTTTTTTATAATTTTTAGTTTTTTAATTGCAATTAACTCAAAAAACTTGAAATCCTGAGACTATTATTGAATGCACATACTACTAAGTTTGCAATATTGGAAAAAATAAATTCAGCGAGGTATCTTCAGATGTATTCTAGTGGGAGGTCACAGTGACTTCCCGAAAAATTTCATGATCGAAAAATTTTGCTGATGATTCGGCAAAGTTGGAAACAATACTGCAACACTGAACTTTTCTATTTGTCTATTTTTTACATGTTATGATTATTTTTTTATATTATATGATACCTACAGATGTGTAAAATGACGTACAAAATAAAGCGGCCATGGGTCTCTTCTAGTTTTACAGAAAAAAAAATGTCGCAGATTTTAATGCGTTCTCCCGTAATAAAATGTGTCCAGTATGTAGGTCAGATTTGCTAAAATTTAAAATATATGACAGGGGTGGCCAACTTTTTTAGGGAGAGTGCCACTAACTGGAGAGAAAAATCTCAGCGTGCCACATTGTATTTTTCCAACAAACTGAAAATTTTTAAAAAGTTAAAAAATAGATTTTAGGTTGGCTGACTATGTAATTCTTATTCAAATGAAACATGTTTTCTCTTAAATCTGAGCATTTGAAATCTAAATGATACTAAAGATAAAACAAGTCCGACCTTAAGAGTTATCGTTAATAAACGCGTTTATAAGTTCTGTCAGTTGGCTTATGTTAAATAAAAAAAAATCAAACATTCTATTCTAAAAATTAAACAGTCTGTACTTAATGTGGTTGATGAGTCTGTATCTTTTTTACCAAGTCTTTAATTTTCGGATTAGTTCTTGAGAATCCTAAGAAGTTTAAGTGTTTTAAGTGCTATCAATTATAATATTCAATGGTATTTAGATTTTTCTGCATTCATAACAAAAAATATTTGTTTAGAAGCGTATTTTGAACCAAATCTACAATAGCATCAGACGGCTAAAGTGTGTAAATGTGAAAACTTTGTTGGTACAAATTTCCAAATTTCTATATAACGTGGATGACTTTCTGTTGAAGTTAGCTTTTATATTTGATTACCAATGGCAAAAGGTCAGTAATTCTGCTTTGGATTTCAGAAGGGTAACAAGTTGTGTCTTGCAGAGAAATAGACAAAGAATTTGAAAATATTAGCATTTTTTTATAATCCTGAACATCATCAAACCTAACACTGAATGCATACCTAAAATACGTGTAAAATTTTCTCCATATATCATTGGAAAATTATTAAATTTGGGTTGATACTTTCAGTATTAAATTTAGTGTTATATAATTTTTTCTCCAATGTAGAGAGAAGAAAGAAACTGAAGTTTCATCATAAAAGAGTATAGATGGCCTATACTGGTTTAGGACACTTTTTTTGTATTATCATAAACTTAAATTATTTAAACACCGGGTAATAAGAGACAGGGCCGTGCTTAGGGAGTGGCAAACTGTGCAACCGCACAGGGCCGATAAAATATTTTGAAATTTTGGGGCCGCTAAAATATTACAAAAGAAAAAATTTTTTTGTGTATACGTGGAGAAAAAAACTTTGAAAAAAAAATTCCTTCAAACTATTTTTTGAACTTTCAAAATATCTAAAATACAAACCGCTTTTGGCGGTGTGGCCAATTCTTCAATTAGTTTCTCTGCCAGAGGCAAACTTGTCTTTTGGAATAATTCAGCAAATATAAATCTTATATTCTATTTCTACACAGCGATGGGACATTCTAAAGCGATATGTTAAAAATGTTACTATTGAGCCTTTATCTAACACAAGATGGGAATGCCGAATAGAAAGTATCAAAGATATTAGATTTCAAATTGGCGGATATTTATGACAAATTAGTTGAGATATCGGAAATTGCAACGGGGTTAAAATGCAAAACTAAGTTTCAAATTTCTCGCTTCTTTATGTATATGGTACGAATTGCTTGTTCAAATTAATTTCGTAAGGAAAGCAAAGCAAAATTGTACTATAAACTTAAATACTGCTGTTCAGTTAATATAGAAAACGCTTATTTTTTTTTAGAAAAGTTGAAAAGCACTGACTTTGAAATTTTCAAGAGGGTATCTAAAAATTTCTCAAGGGAAGGGAGATATTCTTTTTATATTACTTAGTACTTACCCTTCACTTATTTATATACCGTGGTTTAGATTTCTTGATTACAAAATTTCAGTCTTTTAATTCCGAAACATTTCCGGAGTTAAACACCTGTATCATAGCCTTTCTTAATATTATCGAAGTCATCAAAAATTACTGTTTTCGTATTTCGTTTCTAAACTTCAATACCGAACTTCAATTCCGAAAAATTCTGGGAGAGAATTCTCTGGGTTGTGTCCCCTAACTTCTGTCCTCCCTAACTTGAATCCTCTCTTCCGTTAATATCATCGAAATCATCTAAAGTCATGGTTTTTTTTTTATTTATTTATTTAATTTTTTTTTTATCTACACCGAAATTTTGTGGGGAGAGAACTTTCGGGTTTGTGTCCCCCAACTTCTTCCCTCCTGACATCATCAGACATCGTCTAAAAGCTGCGTTTTTTTTTTCGTTTTTGTTTTTTTTTAAATTACAATTTAAAAAACGTTTCGGGGAAGACGGAAGAGTCCAGAACAACATTTCTGTCCCAAATGTCATCAAAGACGAACTGCAATTGCCCCCCCCCCCCTTTTTTTTATTTAATTTCGAAACATTTCCGGATAGAGGAAAACTCACTCCAACAAAAACATAGTCGAAGATTGCTCAAAATTCTATATTTTAAGATTAAATATTATAATAGTGTCGACGTAGGGCCCCTCAAGGAAGAGATCGTCATTCCTTTGTATCCATCTTAAAATTCTGAAATTGCAGCGAAAGATTTAGCTCTCTATCATTGGAAATGAATACTAATGAAATTTCTTCTCCTCCTGTTAACTCTTTGTAGAAAGAGAGTTAACAAACAATTTTCTTAAGAGTCAATCTTTTATGTACACCTAGAAGCGTTTTCAAAAAAAAAGACTTCAACAAGAAATTTGGATTTCGTTGCAATACTCCAGCATTAAAAACGTTGGAAGAGCATGATTTAATAACTAATTGCAATAACTTGGCGTTAGAATTAGACGATGTGACTGGAACGGATTTCATTCCAGAGAAACTTTCATTTCAACCACTTAAATATTTGTTTGAAAACAGTTTCCAAAATGTTTTACTAAATTTCGTTACTAATTTACGAATTTTCTAACTATTTCAGCGACATTTGTCTAGGCAGAACCTTCATTCCCAAAGCTAAAATAAATTAAAAATCTTATTTAAGATCTATTATGACTAATGCTTTAGCACTAATATCGATTGAAAATGATTTTTGTATTTCTTTGGATTTTCAAACTTAATTGATGAATTTGCTGCTCAAAAAGCTAGAAAAATCATTCCTCATTAAATCGCTTATTTTATTTTATTTATTTATTAATCTCTAGATTTTTCTTTTTTCTAAACAAATGTTTGTTTTTGGTAAATTTTGATTGTGTCTGTGTCTTTTCTTTCTTTCTTTTTATTTTTAATTCACATAAAATAGCAATTTTATAGTAAAATGTAAAAAAAATTTCCGGTTTTATGTGTTGGGATTGGTTCATGTTGCGGTGTGTAATAATTTAAATGGATTATGTTTTATGAGAGAGGGGAAATAAATAAACAAAAAGAAAAAATGTTTATTTATCGACTATTAAAACAAATTTCGCACAGGGCCGCTAAAACTCTAAGCACGCCCCTGATAAGAGATGACATAGCTAAATTCATTTGCTATTCTTCATTCCTAAGCAGCAAGTCCTCATTGCTTTCCTTCCAGACATTTTAACAAACACACTTCCAAAAATTCTAAAATCTTATGATATTTTTCTTTTGGACAGTTATTGCACATTTCAATGAAAGAGGTAACTTGCCATCCTATCCTCTTTCTCCTAGGAAAAGTTCCCAAAACATTCAGAGCTCTAATTCGTAGTTTGTTAATACAGTAAACTCAACAGGGTCACCAGCAGAGAAAAAGTATCATTCTTTGACAAGGAGTTTGTGATAAATAATTCGATGATATTTTTGAAGTTTTTCCCCAAATTATTTTCAAGTAATGTAACAAAAACAATTTAGAATCTTCATTTGCGCAAACACAGCGAATTTTGTCCAATTTGGTTTCTTAATTTTACTTGTAGAATTAACCTTTTTTAAAAATTTCATCACCCGTAGCTGAAATAATTGCAGATCAAGAATCCATTCTGCAGCATCGAAAGTTTCATTCATGTCACGCACTAATATACTTTACAAAGCATTGTCTGTAGCGTCAGTTTTCGTTGGATGTTCGAAGCTAACACTTTGTACTTTGAAATTTTGTAGTTAAGACAATTTGTAAGCCAGCCTCCTGACACTTAATCGTTGTAATATCATATTTATCAGTTCAAGGGTTTTAGTTTTTAACAATATTTTTGAGGACATTTTTCCCTCAATTTTGGATTTTTTTCAAAAAGGCTTCGCGTGTCACTGTTACTGCTCTGCCGTGCCACATTGTGGCACGCGTGCCGCGGGTTGGCCACCCCTGATATATGATGATAATTTATGTATGTGTGTGTATAGTAATTTTTGAATGTATAGTAATAATGAAAAAGAATCACAGCAGTTAATTGTGTCTGATTTTTTAGAACTTTTAGCTTCTTATTGCAATTATATTAAAAAACGATAAATCGTTTCTGAGGGAATTATTGAATTTACATATTACTAGCTGGGCAATGACTGGAAATATTTGATAAAGTAAATACTGTGAGGTATTTTTAGAGGCTCACCAATGGGAAGTCAAAGGAGGTCACTGTGACCTTAAGAAAAATTTCATATTCGGAAAATTTTTCTGAAGATTCAGCAACTTTAGAAACAATACTGCAACATAGAAATTTTCTATTTATTTATTTATTTTTTACATGTGGGCTTGATCGTATTTTATCATTCGGAAAAATCGGGAAATTCCTTTGGCAAATTAAGAACATCATCTTAAGAAGTATAAGATACTCATGGGCACTGGAACTTAATTTTTACAGAATACGATCAAGCACACTTGACAAAAATGTATCATTAAAAATCTCAATGTTGCAATAGTTTCCAAATTTGCCGAATCGTCAGCAAAATTTTTCGATCATGAAATTTTTCGGGAAGTCACTGTGACCTTCCACTAGAATACATCTGAAGATACCTCACCGAATTTACTTTTTCCAATATTTCAAAGCTAGTAATATGTGCATTCAAAAATAGTCTCAGGATTTCAAGTTTTTTGAGTTAATTGCAATTAAAAAACTAAAAATTAAAAAAAAATTTAGACAAAATGAAGTGTTTTTATTCTTTTTCTCTTTCCCTATACAAATTTAAATATATCACTACTATATACTTAGAGTTTCAGCAGATTTGACCTACTTGGTGGACACATTTTACTATAAGAAAAAAGCATTAAAATGAGCTACAAAAAAAATTATTTTCTTGAAAACGAGACGAGACCCCACGCAACTTTCTTTTTTACGTTATTCTACACATCTGTAGGTTCCATAATCCATAAAAGCTTTTTTTTCCTAGAGTTGCTGTTTTGAGTTAAATGCGATCAAAAAACCGCAAATTTTGAAATTTTGAAAAATGTCTAAGTCTTTTTCTCTTTAAAGCAATGAGATATTAAACAATTTTCGTACCACATATTCTCTTCATAGTATAAATTTTCAGTACATGTTAAAAAAAGTTCGATGGGTTGTTTTTAGGGGGGAAATAACGCAGTTCAAAGTCGAGCGAAAAAGGTCTAAAAACCATACTTTGCGGCCCCTTAACTGAAGAAAGAAACACACCCCAACCCAAATAACTATGGGGTCCTCATAACTACACATTGTACAGTCAATAAATGTAAACATAACCATGGGGTGGCTTTTCTGTAAAAAACTACAGCGCACTGAAATGCGTCTTTCAGCCGTTTTACCAAAAAAGCGCTGCATAACATCAAACTTTGGGAATTTTTACTGAGCGAACAAAATTTTTTGGGGGGCTGCAAACTTCAGAATGTTTATTTCTCATGACCTACTTTGACATATAAAAAAATGAGGAAAATCAAAAATGGTCACTGCCAAAATTTCCCTTTTTTGTTCGATTTTCAAAATAATGGCTCTTAAATATATATGATTATTGCAGGTAAAGTGATACAACAACGAAATTGCAATGCAGGTTTTCTATAATGTTGATTGTTCGATAAAAATTTAAATGGGGATTCATTTTCTTAGAAATAAGTTTTTTCGTAATATAGCTTTAATATTAAAGAAAACATTTTACGAGTTAGTAAAAAGTATTCTTAAAGAGTCGCTCTGTTGCAACAATTGAAAATTTGAGCAATAATTTTTACTGTCCAGCTCCAGGTGAATGTATGTGTGTCTTCCCACTCTTTGGCTTATACCAACTTAAAAAAAAAAGAAAAAAGCCTAAAGCCTTTCTTTTGGGGGAGGGAGAAAGCTGGGTTTATTAAACCTTTAATTTCTAATAGTTTGCATTTTTTGTTAATACATTACTGTTAATATATTAAGTTAAAAACATTAATTAATTTTTTTTTTTAACTCATGACTTATTGTGCTGTAGAAAGGTATTCGAGTATTTTCATTTTGTTGCTATATTCACAATATATTCACAACGAAACGAAAATCGGAAATTACAAAAGACATATTTTTTTGCTGTTGCAAAAGTTTAGACAAAAGTCAGATTTTATGCAAATATCTCTTGAAAGGTAATTGTTGGAGGAAAGGTGGGGCTTTTTGCTTCGACTATAAGGTGCAGAGATTGCTGAATGAATAATCAAGCTCCCAAACTCTCTGTAGTTCTCGTGTAAAGAAGAAGAGAAAGTTTGGAAGCCGAAATTTAGAAATGAAATCACTTTGCTAATTTTTCGTCTTTTAAATTGGCCCTCGTATGATAGTGCATTGTTTTTTACTTCGTGGAGAGCAAATTCAGACATGCGTATCGATCAAAAAGGCCAAGAAAAATTATATTTCTTAAAGATGAAGAAACTGTAAAAACGGCTCGAACTGACGATTCGCCCCTTTATCCTACAAAACTTCAACTTGGGTCAAAAACACACACGTGACAGCTAAGTAGATGAACAACTGAATCGGAATGCATAAAAAAAACAAAGAATTGTGCTTGAGCCTCTTCGAAAACAGTGTCCCAAATAAGCCAGATTTTAATGGTAAAAGCGGCACAGCATGTGCTCATCGGATCTTTTCTCTAGCTTTTAGATACTTACGATTGCGAGAAAAATGCTGAAAAAGAGAATAAATAAAAGAAAATTAAGTTTTGACCCATTTTCTGATGAATTAACTTAAAAACCAAGGTAAACCAATAAAACTCCCATTGTCAAGAAAACAACTGTACATTTTCTTGACAATTTGTACTTTTTTACGTTAGCTTTCATCTCGTTCATATTTCAGCACAAAACTTATTTGATCACTTTTCATTTATTTCCTGGTGAAAATAAAAGCAGGAAAATACCATTATAAACAGACTTTTTAAATAAAAATTTTCAAATAAATAAAAAAACTTTTGCTTTGACTAATAAAAATTTTGAGAAAAAATGCATGCGTCAACAGACGAAAGTGAATTGGATTTTCGTCTGCTACAATTTCTGTCTCTAGCTTGGTAACTGTCTAAACCAAGTTGATGATTCCTAATGAAGATGAAACTGCGTTATTTGGATAACAAGACCGAGATGGCGGTGCATTTTATGTAGCTCCGCCTCAGCACTGGCTTAAGAGCGATAAATTATTGCGAAATAAAGTAGCTTTGCCTTCAATTCACGCACGCAAACGCCTTTGAGATAAGCAATTAGCGAAGAGGATATAACTGACAATTAGAGATGGAACGAAGCTTTGGCCGGGCCGAAGTTTCGGGCCATTTTGCCGAATCTTCGGTCTGGCCGAAGCATTAGTTGTGATTCGGCCGCTTCGGCTGCTTCGGCCTGAAATTTATGCAGCAAATTTTCTGTTTCAATTATTATCATGTAAGATAGTCTTTTTAACTCAAAATTGTTCCTCATGATGAAGCATAAAAGAAATTTATATTCAATTAAAAATATGTGCGTATTTCACATTTAAAGCCAGAATGCATTCAATAATTAATAAAATATTTATTAACAATATGTTCTTTTAAATATTACATTTCGTTATATTTGTTCAAAAAAACTTTAGTTTTAAAATAAAAGCTATATAAATATACTGCATTGAATATTTTTCAATGATTTCTGGCTTTGAAACTCGGAACAATGGTAATAGTTTTTATGTGTACAAGGGCAGATGATAAACTATTATGCATCCTGAATTACTTTCTTTAAAATTTTATATTTTTTGAAATTTATAGGTACACAATTTCAGTTTTTTAAAGAGATGCATTAATCTATCAGCATATATTAACTTATTATGTATTTCATTGATCAAGATTCTAAACAACAAAATCAGGATATAGTAAAACAAGTAATTGTTAATACATAACTTAAAGCTACATCTTATTTATTTATTTTTGTATAAATCAAAATATGAGGAAGGGGTCCAGTCCACTAGTAGCACACATCCACCCAAAATCCGCATTTTAAGTATTTATAATTAAAAAAGAATAAATTCTGATTAGTTCATTAACTTTAAAAAAGATTCGTCATTTATACTTGAATTAATAGAATAATACCTCCTCATTTGTCACACAACTTAGAATTATGATGTAAAAAAACCAATGTCTCAGCATTTTTAGGCAGAATCCTGCTTCTTTTCTTCTCGTACACATTACCAGCTTCGGAAAATAATCTTTCACTATATACAGGGGCGCACTCAGGATTTAACTTAAGGGGGGGGCTAATTTCCGACATCAAGCAACCCTACCCCTTTTATATCCAGAGGCCATTGGATTAAAATTTTAAAATCGCGAAAATACTAAACTTTAATAGATTACCCCCCTTCTTTCTTTATATTTATTTTTTCCAGAATAATAGTGTAAAGCTTTGCTTTTTTGATTGGAAGCTCTCTTGCTTCTGTTAAATTTTATGTGAATTTTTTACTTATTTATCAAATTGTTTTTATGTAAGAAAATAAATGATAAATACTATGAGGATCTTCCAACCTTACTGAAGATGAGGTGATTAATGACACGAATCAAGAATCTCTCCAGAAAAATTTCTGAAATGTGATCCCAAAATCACAACAGTTAGACAGCTTTTGGTCATGTTAGATAGATTTGAGACTTGCCGACACTCATCTAATATTTTTTCAGAATATGAGGCCATAAAAACGTTATTATTGTACGTCATTTTTGCAATTGTTTGGGGGTGAGGTTTAGGAATGTTTCTATATTAAACTTCGAAAAGCGCAGTTTAAGACGACATTGGTTAATCTTAGGAAGATCACGAGTCAGAGGCTCTCCCATTGTAAATTTTCGAAATTGATGTCCAAAAAACACCATAGTAGGCCCTCTTTGAAAATGTTAGGAGAATGAATGGGGGTTTTGGAACTTTTCACTAACGATTTTTTGATGTTGAAATTCCAAAAACGAAATGTATAACTATGAACTCAGTTAATCTTAGTAAGAATGGGGTTCGACCGCTCTCAACCCGAAAATTTTCCAAAATTGATGTCTAAACAACGCAATAGCATTTTTGATGATGTTAGAGAAAGGCATAGGGTTCGGTTTTCTCCTCTGAATGTTTTTTGTCGAAGTTAAAGATTTCAAAACTCAATTTTAAACGATTTTCGGGATCTTTCTTCGAACATTTTTTGAAATTAAAGTTCTAAAAATGCATTGTAGACCATCTTTGATGACGTTATGGGAATGGATGGAATGTGGAACTCTCCACAGAATATTTTCCCCGAAACTGAGCTTAGAGAAATGCGGTTCCATTGTTGTCGATGTTAAGAGCTCGGAGGCCTTCCTCAGGAAAGTTTGCAAAATTTGAAGTCTTGAAAATGTGGTTATAGTCCATTTATCGGTAGCCTTAGCGATAGGATTCATGTACTCTGCACCAGCAGTTTTTCGTAATTAAAGATCCAGAAACGAAATTTAAGACCTTTTATCATTATTTGGTGGGAGGAGGGGGGCTTTTTTTTAATTTTTTGAAATTAAGTTTTAAAAACAAAACTGTAGGCTATATTCGATAATGGGGCTCGCTTTTCACCTCCGGAAATTTTTAGAAATTCATGTTCCAAAAACCAATTATTAGACGATCTTCATTGAGGACATTCACTTTCTCCCGGAATTTTTCTATACTTGAAGCTCTAAAACTATAATTCCTTTCTAACTTTAACGCCGAAAAAAAGAGAGGCATTAGCCTCGGATACCCCCTTCCTCCCATTTTCTTAGCTACTTTTTTTTAAATATTTTTATTCTAAATCAAACTGGAGAAAATAGGAAAATATTTTTCAGTTAACAATTTTGGTTTTCTGTACTGAAATTTTTAATTTCCTTCCAGCGCCCTCATTGGTTAGAAGTACAGAAATTTGTGGCTTTAGTGTAAGTTTTTTTTTTTTTTTGATTAATTTGTTTATTTTGCAAAGATACTCTTCGGTCACTTTTTTTTTCCTCTCTCTCTCTCTTTCGTACTTTCATTTTAATATCATTTTATATGCTTTAAAATATGTTTTAACTTTTTATCTGTTCTTGATTCTCGAGCATGTTTCTCAGAAAATCAGTGGTGGGCTAATCATGTCACAATTGCTCCCCCCCCCCGACCATAGGGGGCTTTTATGAAATAGATTCAAAAAATATGCATAAAAATGTTTTATAGAATTATGTTTTTGACAGAAAGGAGCTTTAAAAATTTCATTATGACTATCCTTCAAACCTGTAATTCGCCACTGTGAAACATCATGATTTTCCATGACAAATCCTCGAAATTAAAATTATTTTGGTTTTGATGGTGAGACGCTCTGTGATTTGAAGTTCCATGCTTTGCTGAGGCCCCCATTCTCATACCTCATGCGTCTGTACATGTACAATGAATGATTTAATTGAAAACAATGTCTTGGTTTCTTGGAAATTGTAGACGAGGGGGAGCGGTCTTTTGTAAGTGAGAATTTACCCACTTTCCCCTAGACTTTAAGAAAGACAAGGTATATGTTATACGTGTGCGTATTTGTTATTTCAATTGGATTCACAGTGTAGTATATATTGAGTTATTAATGACTTGAATCGTTTCTGACACCGTGGAAAAATTTAAAATGTCGTTGATGCTTAAGGCCTTCAAGCCCAGTTTTGTCATAGGGGGAGCTTAAGCCCCCAAAGCCCCCTCCTGGGTGCGCGCCTGACTATATATACACTGGGTGTGCACACTGTTTCGCCTAAAGCTGATAACGCGAGTTACTTTGACGAGTTGGTCACGCCCATGTGTCACGCCCTATGGGGAGAGATAACGTCAATCAAAAGAGGGGGCCAGTTCCGGATTCCAAGAAGGGTTTCGCAGGGATTTTTTTTCGTCCCTACCAACCCCGTTTCACATAAAACGCGTTGGTGATTATTCTTTAGCCATTTTTTTACTCGCGTTTTATCTACTTCATCGATATTAATTTCTCACCAGAATAAGCTTCAGTTTCTTGTAATCGACTCGGGGAGGGAAACTATTAATTTATCAAGATCACAAATGCCGAATTACCGTCGATGATGAAACTATAAAAAGTGCAACATTAATGAGCGGTATAAACAATCTTTTTCTCCGACAATGCATCCGAATACTTATAACATGCTTTTTTTTCCCCAAGATTAATCCCATCGTTTATTTCGATGTAACATTTTGAGCTTTAAGTGACACTAAAAATACAAAATAAATACGGGTTTTTTTTAATGAATTTCATTAATTAAAGTTTTTTTGTTAGTTTTGTACTGTTAGTACAAGAAAAGAAGACATTTCTAATGTTTTTTATTGTAACTAAGTAATGCAAACCTTTATATGCAATATGAAAAGCATGTTCTACAGTAGGGGAGCACAACCTTTTTCGGTAAAGGGCCACACACGTAACAGTAGCATTTTTGGTGGGCCGCATGCGATGCAAGCCCATCCATTTGGAAGGGTAATTGCCCCTTCCCCTCAGGCTTTGAGATATTGTCACTTTTTTTAAAAAATATTTTATTGTATTATTTGCATTGAGTCCTGCTTCTTTCTCCTGAACGTCAATGAACTGTCTAACCAGGTATCGATAGATTCATAATTTTTCCGGCTTATTATTTTTAATTGACGTAAGGTTTGATGAAGGGATTCTGAAGAAATAGAGAAAAATCTTCAAATTTTGCTCAAATCTAAAACGATTTGTCCTACATGATTAAGTAAGGAATCCATACAAAACGTGGTTGATATGAAACAGTAATAATAATGATAATGAGAAGTTTGAATGAAGGCTTAACTGAATCAAGCGTGAAACTCATTAGCAGGCCACGTACGTAGTATTAATTTTTATCGCGAGCAACTCTTATAGTTTTTGCAATATAAATTATTTGAAAAGCAGGAGAACAAAAAATGAGAAATCCTTTGCATTATAATTGATATGAGTTGTTATTTCGAAAACCTTTATTATGGCATGGCTGTCCTCGGCGGTTTCACCGCGTTAATAAGACAACAATCTATTAAAAAAAATATTTTAATTACATCACGCTATGATATGTATATGATAAATGTATAGTAAAAAACTACACTGTGAAACGCAAAAATAAAAGAGCTTTTAGAAAAAATTAGTAAGAAGGCCAGTCGTATAAAATATTTAAGTTTTGTTAATTTTTTGTTCAGAGGTAGGCCGTGCACAGAGGCGGGTCTAACGGTACTCGGACTAAGCGGCCGCGTGGGGCCCCGTCGACCCGTGATGCGCCATGGGGCCCCGAAATTCTCCTAGAATCTAAAATGCGAATGCACTGGTTTTAGATATAACTGCAACTTGTAGCTAAACGAACGAGCTTTTTTGCAAACGGGGACTAATATATACCAATAGGCCAATAAGGTCCAACCTAGAGCCCAAATTAGTTTCATAAATATTTTAAAAGACAATGACCTACGCTCGACTGGAATTTATATCAATAGGCCTATGTGGTCCGGCTTAGGGGCCCCCAATTTCGTTTACCGTTATTTTAAACTACGATATTATGCTATAAGGCCCCAAAGTTTGACTGGATTCTAAAGCTCCAATACGATGGCTATAGCTTTTACCAACCAACTAAACTACCGTTTGTTTGTTTGTTTTTTTCTTTTACAGCCGTTACCAGATTAATAAATATAGTCCAATATGATCCGGTTTAGGGGCCCCCAAATTTGTTTCACCTCTAATTTAAATTCGATGTCATAGTTTTATTACAGCAAGTGTCTGATTTTTCAAAAAACCCATGACGCCCGATTAGGGGCCCCCCAAAAATTCTTTCACCATTTCTTAAAAGTTCGGTATAGGGCCCCGAATTTTGACTATTCTAAAGCTCCAATACGTTGGCTATAACTATTACCAACTAGCTGACCCGGCGAACTCTGTTCCGCCTTAAAGGCAATAATTGAGCAAATTTTTGAATCTATTAAGTTGTTTATTATTAGAAAATACAAAAAAAATTAAGTACCTACATTAATCATTCATTATTGTTTCTGTATTTCAGTACATAGGTTGCTCTTCACTTAAGTACCTTGTGATACACAACATTTTTTGTTTTATTATCAGGCGCAAAAACAAACAACGCAGATGGTCTTCCGGCCAGTGAACATGCCACATATAATTGACCATGGGAAAAACAGTGATGTTCTAGATTCAAAATACAAACATTCAAACGGCATATCGGTTGGGATCATCGGGATCCTCGGAATGAGCAATCGTTTCTGACAGCTTATCACATATAAATTTCAAGAGAAGTAGCGCGTTTGTTTATAATTTATTTCACAAAAAAGTCAAATAACACTCAACGCACAGCTAACAACTGTTTACAGCGCTCCAGAAGCTGCCAGAACGTGTGCTTTATGTCGCTTAGCCATGGAGGTGTCAAAAAATTCTTCGTTAAAAGGGGAAGTCAATAAGACATTTTTTCTATTTATGTAACTGACACACATAAATTATAGCCTATGTCTGTCTCCTGGCTCTTAGCTACCTAAACACCAATTTTTAGCCATATCGGTACAGTCGTTCTTGAGTTATAAATAGTGTAACTAACACGACTTTCTTTTATATATATAGATTAACTAAACTAACGAGGTGTTTTTTTTTACAGCGGTTACCAGATTCACCAATAGTCTAATACATAGTCTAATACAAAACATTCAACATATAAAAGCCAAATGAGCAGTATTTTTAACATTTCATATGGAAACATAAGCCTTGAGCAATGAAATATTAAAAAATAAGTTGTGTGTTGTTCAAAATGGCACTTTTTTTTTCGTGTCGTGGCCTTATTATAACAATTATTAGGTTTGCTAAATCAGTGCAGGTCCACTATATATTGGCTTGAAAAGTGAAAAGCTCAAAGTCCCGATATCTGTTTTCAAATTATTTTTTTAAAACTTTTCTAGAGCATTTTTATATGGTGTGGATAATTTAAGATTTTGTTTGGAAAATCTTCTTTTACTTTTTCTTTTCCATTCTAAGAAAAAAAAAATTTTTTTTTTTTTTCGTTTTTTTTAACACAAGAAAAAACTAAATGCACTCACGGGCCGCAGATTGTGTATGTTGATGTTTATAATAAATTAACTAATATCAAATAGTAATTCACAGAATAATTTAACAAGAAATTAGCTGCTGTCTACATTATATCTTAATACTGTTATGGACATCTAAATATTCTTGTTAAAGTTTTAAATTTTTAGAGTCATGTACGAGCATTCTTCCTTACATATCATTCAGTAATCTTATTTAAAATAAAATATTCGATATGCGTAATTTTGAAACTTTATATCAATAAAATAAAATAAAAAAATAATTAAATTACAAATAAGCTTTTTCCTTTAAATGAAATCGAGACTTAATATGTTTCATCAAATGGATGTGCAAAGAAAGGGCACTCTTCTCATATTTTACTTGATAAAAAATAAATAAAAGTTCAGCTTTTAAGTCTACTTTTGTTAATTGTCTGGATGTTTTATACTCTTAGACTATTGTTAATAATCTTGATCAAATGGGTTAAATTTTGTCAACGGATTGATAAACTTAACAAAAACTGAAATTATATGCCTATAACTAAGAATTAATAAATTATTTTATTAAATAAATCGCCGAAGCTTCGACTTGGTCGAAGCTTCGCTCCATTTCTGATTAAATACATTTTTATTTAAGTTTTCATTGCCTAAATGTTTACAGCATTTTTCAGATTGTATATCAGGTCTCAAAAATATTAAATGCTTAAGTAGAAAATCAATTAAAAGTATTGATGTGACGAAACTATCATCTCGATGATTACAGCATTTTTCAGATTGCATATCAGGAAATCTATCAAATGCATAAACAGAAAATGAATTATAAAAAATGCATTGAAACTTTTAGGATGATACATAAAATACATTTTCTTTATAAAGTAGGAACTGTACTCAGAAATAAAGTTTTGGTGCTAAGGGAAAAAAAAATAAAAAAAATACTTCAACACACGGTGCTGTGCTGAGAGCTATTTACGTTAGGCCTCACAATTTAGCAACACGTTTTCCTAGCAGGAGTTAGAAGGAAAAAATCCCTCCAAAGAATCCCTATCGCAGAAGTTTCCCCTTTCACACAATTTTTTTTCCCCTACGTCGACTGAGAGCCATCACGTGCAAACCCACTTTCTCCTCCGCTATTGTGTTTTACTACCCCACAGCCCTCCTGCGGTTCTTTGCGACAGGTAAGAGATAAGGCTTTTAGGCGAGATGATGAATAAACCATACACTGCTACCTGGAGCAGATATAAGTAGCGTTTGGCCAATTCTGATAATCCTGGAAAAATTGTCTTATTTTCCTTCCACCGTTTCAGTGGGCAATTTTTCCTATTTCAGAGTGGCTTGTTCATGTACAGTTCTAGTTCTTTTTCTTTAGGCAACGAAAGTTCTATTACTTGTGATTCATTACTTGTGATTTCCTCAAAGCAATCCCATAAAGAAGAACCTGGTTCTTCTGGTGTTTTGGTATTTTCCAATCTTGTTCCAAGATCAGAAATAGTGTGTGGGCTTTCCTTTCCCATCTTTGAAATCAAGTTTTTTTCACATTTTCTTTTCTTTCATTAGTGTCGAAAAAAGCAAGCTTAAATCGCAGGTCTAAAGCTGTTGCTAAGTAATAACTATCAGCATCTGAAATAGATTCGAATCTCCTGTTAAGCTCTTGTAAGAAGGGTTTTCTTCATATTTTTTACCCCCAAAAGTTCATCTTCCTTTTTTTCTTTAAGTAAACATAGTTCGAGTGTTGCAACCATATGTATGACTTCTGAAACTAAGGATAGAGTACCACTTATTTCTTTTGTTATGGCTTCAAAGGGCTTGAGTAAGCATAGTGTTTTTTCAAGGAGCATCCATTGATTAGGACTTAAATTATTAATGCCTCCAAATTCAGCAGCATACAGAAGACACTGCATTTTTCTGTTCCAGTGAACGGTCAAGCATATAAAAAGTGCTGTTCCATCTAGTTGCGACAACTTGCAGTATTTTTTTCTTTTTACCATTCAGCTTCTTCTCCTGTATTTCTGTCAATCTAAAACATGCTTTTGCAGAGTGGTTGAAGTGGCCCACAATTTTTCTGCAAGTAGCTACAGGGTCACTTAGACTTTTTGACTTGTTAATGCATTTGACACAACAAGATGCAGCATATGTTAAAAACGGGTTATACTTTCCAAACCACTAAGTTGTAGAGCCTTGGTAATATTACATCTACCATCACGAACAACAAGGTGTATTTTGTCATTCAAGTTCCATTCATGGATTATAACTTTTAGTATATCATTGATAGATTTAACAGTATGACTTGCCTGAAAACTTCTTACGCACAGAACTGCATGGTGATACGAGAAACCATCATGAATAAAATGTCCCGAAAAACTAATGAAACTGTAATGGTTTATTGTGCTTGTTCACAAATCACTTGTCACAGAAACAGTTTCAGCTTTGCTCAAAAGACTGGAAACTTTTGTTTTGCATTTGTCATAGAATTTTGGTATAACAGTTTCCTTAAAATAATGTCTGCATGGAACAGTGTACCTAGATTGAGCTTTTTTCATCACGTTACGAAACCCTTCATCTTCAACAAAGGAATATGGCTGATTGTCACAAGTTATCATAGTAGCTATAGCATTGTGCAGAGTGGCAGCCCTAGGATCATTGATATCCTACTTTTGTTTCTTCTGTATTACCTCTTCTAGAATTATTTGCTTTTGTTTAATTCCAGAAGACTGAACTTGACTATAAAACATGAACTGAACTGCAGACTGAGCTTTTCACGTTCCAAGTAGAGCTTCCTACTACTAATTTGCAATACAAAATAGTAATCATCTTTTCTTGTACTAGCAGTACAAGGCAAAACAAAACAAGAAAACTTTTAATTAGTGAAATTAATTTAAGAATGACTCAGTAAGCTGAAAATGTTGTGTAATACTAAGAACATTAAAATAAAAACAACCAAATAAAAATAAACTTTAATTAATGAAATCAGTTTAAGGATGCCACAGTAAGCTGAAAATATTGTGTAACGCTAAGAATTAAGAACATTAAAACATATGGAGAAACGTATAAAACTCTAAGCATTTATTATGCATTTAATCCGAAAACTTCAATATGTGCGCCAGCCGAAGCTTCGGTATTCGGCCAAATGCCGCTTCGTTCCATCTCTACTGACTCTCCTTTCCCCTACTAGGCAGCGCGTACACCAAAGCGACACGAGTCGCTTTGTCCATGTCTTCCCGAAGACGCACGGATGAACTCGTTAAGGCCGATTCAGATTGCGAGCGACGGGAACGAACGAAGCGTTTTTCGCTCGCTGGTCAAAAATTCCGATCATTCATACTAGATGCGGGCGAAAGTCACGTGATGGTGTTCACCCACTAAGGATAAAGTGCGCCCAACTCGCGAGAGCCAATGAAATCGAATGTCCACGCGGTCAAAACAGAGCAAAGATGGCGCCTTCCCTCTAACTGGCTGGCGCTCTCGTTGCCAAATTTCTTTCGCCTTTCGCCCGCGAAAATATCTAGCATGCTAGATCGCTCGCGACAGGCGAATTTTCGCCGCGTTGTCATGGGAACGCATTCCGAAAACCTGTTTCGAGGGGAAAAGTTCGCTTCGCGAAAGCGTTTCGCTCGCTATGTGAATCGCGCTTTATTCCTCCCCTGTCGTGCTGCTACCGTGTCGCACGACTGCCCGCTTGATTCCCCGTGTGCTATCCAGGGAGCAAAGAAGCGTCTTGAGTCGCATGTCGCATCGTCCGATCACCATACAAGATGGCCGACTATGAAACCGCGAAGAATTAGTTTCTTGAGAACAACATTAAAATTCTAGTTAATCTTTACATCGTTGCATTTAAATAAACTATGAAGCATCCAAAAAAAGTTAAATTAAAAATTAGAGAGATGAAAAAATGTTGGGCGGTATAGTGCTGAGGACTTGTATCGAAGTGTATCCGCTGTTTGCATAAGGCCGTATATCGGCCATTTCCTCTCATTTTTTTAATTTTACGTTTGTTGGCTGCTTTATAGTGGCTGAATGTAAGGAGATTTAGATTAATTAGAATTTTTGAGGTGCTATAATTTTTTTTTTTTTAATTTTTATATGAGACTATTTCAATAAATGGCGAACTGTGATTACGGCGCGTTGGCGTGGTTGGTAGAGCGTCGGTCTCGCAACGGGGAGGGCCCGTGTTCGAATCTGGGCGAAGGAAGGTTTTTTTTTTTCTCTTCCTTAACATAATTTTTCTTTCCATCACCATGCATATTGTTACGCAAAGTTTTTTTTTTTTTTTCGGGAGAAGGGGCACACCAGAATTATGGAAATAATTCATCAAGCTTCAAAAAAGATCATTAAAAACTTTTCACCACTGTCTACGAAAAATAATTAAGCAACTCACAATTATACTGTTGTTCAAAAAATTACTTTAAAAATACGAGTTTTTCCGTTCCTTGGAGTTTCAATTGAGAAATTGGGTTTTTCCCCCTTCAAAAATTTAAACTTGGGCGCTCCTAGGTTGAGCTACATATAACTTTTAAGCTAGCATATATTTTTACTCAAATATATTGTTAAAATATGAATTTAAAAACAGCTCAATATTGATATGAAATATCAATTTTTCCGAAACCATGACCGTTTAGGGGGAAATATTTACCTCGTTTCAGAAAAAAAAAAAAAAAAAAAAAACGTGTGAGAATAACATTTTAAATAAAACGCTCCGCGTACTGAAGTAATTATCGTTCTTAATACAAATAAAGCATTAATACTCTGTGGCTCAATCGTATTTGGAGCGATAAAAATTGAATTTTTTTTTTCTAGAAATTATCTAAACACCAAAAACGCAGTCCCCTCTCTGTCCCGATCGTATTGTCTAACACTTCAAGGTAATATTCCAAAAATCCTATCAACACTACATAAATTTGGCAATTAATATCTAAAAATAGAATAATGCAGCTATATTTTTTTCATAAAATAAGGTCCAATTACGTATTTCTAAAACTTAATATTGTCATGTAAATTCTGTCCGGATTTTTTTTTTTAAACAGTCCCCTGCCACAAATTCAAAGTTGCAATAGAAAAAATCTATTACTCTTAAAAATGTTTTCTGGCATGAAGTTCAACGCAATCAGAGTGAATATTTGGGCCGAAATTGCTGCGAACGGTGTTGAAACGCTGATTTGTTTAGTTTCAGAGCCACATTTACGGTGAAAATATGAATCTTGATTGTTGCGAAAACAGTCCTCTGGGAAGTGATTTTATTAATGTTAATTAGTTTAATTATGAAACATTAGTTATGTCCACGATTTGTGCCTAAATTTATAGGTAGTTTCGTAACTAATTATGTTCCAATCATTTTGCAGATATTACACAACAAAGTGCAAATACACAGTCCCCTACCTAGTTATACTAGGCAGGGGCTTACCCCCCTATCATGATTTATCAGATAGACACAAACTCACAAACTTCAATTGGCCCTTTTTCAAACCAAAGTAATAGATTCATTTTCTGAGCAATAGTATTATAATTATACGAAAATTTCAAAAAAAGCATGTCCTGACAGATTCTGTATGGAAAATGACGAGTTTTCAGAAAATCGCCCATAACTTAAGATAAATCCCCCCCCCCCTAGCAGCAGAAACCATAAACATGAATAATACCAATTATTGTGGAATTTCTTGACATGAGAAGTTTTAAATTATGTTTATTTCGCTTGAATATTCGATCAACTACCCATTTCATCGACTAAGCAAAATAATATATTTTCAAGCTACAATCTTTTCAGCTTGTTGTTCATAAGATAAAAAGGTTAAATTCTTAATAAATAGCAGTTTAAACAATAAATATTACTTTTACTTCATGTAATTATTTAATTTAATTTATTATTTTTCATTGTATCCAGTTTTTGCAGTGATGACATTAGATTTTTAGTTTACTTAATTGAATACCATTTAGTAATTACTAGAGCTATTAAAGAAGTCTTTTAGTTTCTGTCACTAGCATGGAAAAAAAAGAAAAAAAGTCATAATGTTATGCTACATTAAGCTTCTGTAATTCTAGTTATAATGAGAGATACTGACTCCTTGTCTCTTCTCTCCACAATACAGGAATACAGCTCTCAAAATACGGATACAGTTACGCTATAACACTAATATGCGCATGCGCGAGTTTAGGACTGCAATCCGACTTTCGCCTTGTCGGTGTACGCACGCGGGAAGCACAAGTCGCTGGCGAGTGCGACAAAAGCGGTTGTCTCAGACATCTGACGCTTTCGTGACGCTTTGGTGTACGCGCTGCCCTACGCCTCCTGAATGACTTTACGCCGAGAGCAAGCTCACTCCTAAAGATTTCCCGCGCAGATAAGCACACGGGGTTGCTGAAAACCCCAACACACCTATGGAGCACTCTAGCCGCCCGAATCAGGCCTCAAGTGACTTTCTTCTGACCCGCCCGAAACCGGCCCAGCCGTCCTTATAGGGTTAAACCACTGATCTCAGTGGGTTAAACCAAGTTGATGATTCATAATGAGGATGAAACTGCGTTATTTGGGTAACAAGGCCGAGCTGGCGGTGCATTTTATGTAGCTCCGCCTCAGCCCTGGCTTAGCGGGTGATAAATTACTGCGAAATAAAGTAGCTTTGCCTTCAATTCACGAGTTGAACCGTTGATGCGATATCTCACTGGTATGTTATTTTTGCAGTAATTACCTGTTTGTTTGGCACTCTTAGCTTCCTTTTAAGATGATTTCTGTTCCAACTCGGTTCCTGCCGAAACAATCCCATTGTCATTGTCTAAGCCAGACTGGTGATTTCGAACGAAAATGATACTGAAGTATTTGGAAGATATGGCCGAGCTGATTGGTATTTATGTGACCCTTAGTGACAGTTAACACCTGTAAGGCAGGAATTCAAGTGAAACACCATTGCTATCGCTTTGAATTGCAATCGCTACTGCCCTACAAGCAAAATTTCTTGCATCAGCCTTGACAGATCTTGATAATGTACTGATGGCGTCAGTATTAAATTTAAATTACTGCATACAGACTGTATAAAGATTAAAAAGTATATATTGCAAAAACAGCACGTGTGCAAGATTATATTCATCTTTCAATGTCCATACTGATTTCCTCCTGCAATATTAAGACTGCATACATGTTGTCAGCGTCAGGATTCAAAAGGAGCAGTTGAGAAACACTGGTTTCATGCTGTTGCTGTCAGGGTCATTAGCAAACAAAGACCCACGCTCCCAACCCACCTGGATCTTTGTTGAAAGTAACGCATGCGCAGACTTTTATTCCCAGCATTCCTAGTTTCTTGTATCGTGGGTTTTTTTTCTTCGGCGTTATCAAGAACACGAGAGCGAGTTAGCCTGCACGTGGTAGGATACGCAGTTTGGCTTCGTTAAAAATCTGTTTGCTTAAGCGTGGAATATGATTGTGTTAGAAATTATTTGAATCATTCTTAACTGCCTTTCTTTAACAAGTGCTATACACAATAAATATCGCGATCAATGGCAGAAATGGGCAAAAATAAAGTTTTTCGTTCTTAAACAAAGCAGACAAGGGATTATACGCAGTCACGGTTTTACCATAAAATGACTTCAAGCTCGCTAGTAAGTTTAATTTTATTCAATAACTATTTATGTTATTCTTGAAAATAAATTAGTTTTTTGTCTAAGTGTATTTTTTAAGTTGACATCCATTCAGAAATGGACTTAGATTTTTTGTTTATTATCTGCGATATTTATTAATATTTCTCCATAATTTTAACCAGGCATTTTATATATTAATAATTCGAAAAGAAGCATACATTTTTAAATAAATAAAATATTGCATTGTATTTTTAATAGTGCGACTCATTCTGTTAAGCAAAAAAAAAAAATAATAATAATAATAATAAAATAAATAAATAATAAAAAATCTAACTATGTTTTTGCCACTATATAAGAAGTCTATGAATTTTAATATGTAAAGTTTAATCTAAAATCAATGAAGTAATTTTCATTATCTGCAATTAAATTGCAAATCGAACGAAAGCAAATATCTCTATGTGACTTTTCAATCATGTGTCAGCTTAAAAAATATTCTAAGCTAAAAAAAATTTTGCTTGAAGAATAAAACGAATAGTTAAAGAATGAAATTTACTTCCTGAATTTGAAGCGAAAATAACACACACAAAAAAAAAAAAAAAGAAAGACCTTGCAAGCAATTGCACCTTGCATACAGACTAATTTCACACTTTTATGTCAATGTATCCTGCCATTTTAATGTCAAGATAATGTGTATGCAGGATTACAATAGCTACCACTTCTTGCATGCAGATTGATTTCACACTGTTATGCCAGCATTTTGATGCTTCAAAGGCAGAGCCCTCCCTGTAACTTGACTGATATTAGGCTGCATACACCTTGACAGTCAACATTGGGGCAAGTCGCTGACAGCTCTTAGAGAGTAACATAACATTATCCAGGCAGCATTTAGGCAAGGTGATATTTGCCGACGCGTTAACCTTTATGCAATCCTGAGGCAAGATATTTTGCTTGCTGGGGTTTGGCTTCGTTAAAAATCTGTTTGCTTAAGCGTGGAATATGATTGTGTTAGAAATTATTTGAATCATTCTTAACTGCCTTTATTTAACAAGTGCTATACACAATAAATATCGCGATCAATGGCAGAAATGGGCAAAAATAAAGTTTTTCGTTCTTAAACAAAGCAGACAAGGGATTATACGCAGTGACGGTTTTACCATAAAATGACTTCAAGCTCGCTAGTAAGTTTAATTTTATTCAATAACTATTTATGTTATTCTTGAAAATAAGTTAGTTTTTTGTCTAAGTGTATTTTTTAAGCTGACATCCACTCAGAAATGGACTTAGATTTTTTTGTTTATTATCTGCGATATTTATTAATATTTCTCCATAATTTTAACCAGGCATTTTATGTATTAATAATTCGAAAAGAAGCATAAATTTTTAAATAAATAAAATATTGCATTGTATTTTTAATAGTGCGACTCATTCTGTTAAGCAAAAAAAAAAAAAATAACAATAATAATAATAATAAAATAAATAAATAATAAAAAATCTAACTATGTTTTTGCCACTATATAAGAAGTCTATGAATTTTAATATGTAAAGTTTATTCTAAAATCAATGAAGTAATTTTCATTATCCGCAAATAAATTGCAAATCGAACGAAAGCAAATATCTCTATGTGACTTTCCAATCATGTGTCAGCTTAAAAATATTCTAAGCTAAAAAACAATTTGCTTGAAGAATGAAACGAATAGTTAAAGAATGAAATTTACTTCGTGAATTTGAAGCGAAAATAACACACAAAAAAAAAAAAAAAAGAAAGGAAGAAAGACCTTGCAAGCAATTGCACCTTGCATACAGACTAATTTCACACTGTTATATCAATGTATCCTGCCATTTTAATGTCAAGATAATATGTATGCAAGATTACAATAGCTACCACTTCTTGCATGCAGATTGATTTCACACTGTTATGCCAGCATTTTGATGCTTCAAAGGCAGAGCCCACCCTGTAACTCGACTGATATTAGGCTGCATAAACATTGACAGTCATCATTGGGGCAAGTCGATGACAGCTCTTAGAGAGTAACATAACATTATTCAGGCAGCATTTAGGCAAGGTGATGTTTGCCGACGCGTTAACCTTTATGATCCTGAGGCAAGATATTTTGCTTGCTGGGAATCTGCATGCAAGAAGTGGTAGCTATTATAATCCTGCATACACATTATCTTGACATTAAAATGGCAGGATACACTGATATGACAGTGTAAAATTAGTCTGTATGCAGCTTTTGTCACCCTGCACACGTATTGTTATGCAGTGCAAAATCAGTACGTTTGCAGGGTGTTTTTTTTTTTTTTTGTTATTATTATTCTTTGTTATTTTCGCTTCAAATTCAGGAAGTAAATTCCATTCTTTATTTCATTTCAAATTCACGAATTTAATTTTATTCTTAATCTATTTCTGTTATTCTTCAATATTGATTATTTTTCCAGCTGAAGAATATTTTAAGGCTGACACATGATCGGAAATTCACATGAAGATATTTTTGTTTATTCTAATTGCAATTTAATTGTATTTACTGAAAATGTCTACATTAACTTCCGATTAAACTTTACATCTTAAATCTGATGTTTCATTTTAGCTTGCAGACTTCAAAAAAGTGTTAAGAGCAAGAATCTGAGAAACTGTCACGCCTAGCATTATGAGGTGATTCATGACCTCTCAGATTTTCTCCCAAAAATTACCAAATATTTATTATCTTATTGAAAGACCAAATCCAGAATGTTTTTCTCTAAAGTTGAGTTGTTTAGTTTTTATGGACCCCTAAAGTTGAAGGTGCGGCATCAAAAATTAAGCGAATTTTCAAGACATGGAAGTTGCTGTGAGCCAAAACTCTTACCAGGAACTGTTAAACTGCAATTTTCTTTTTGTAAATGGAATATAGAAGGTTGAAACTTTACAAAATTAATGTTAAATTTGTGGTAAGTTGTTGCCGTAAGGTCAGTGAAGGCCCTCAAAACAGGGCATTTTTGACGTTTTTTAGCGTTTTTGAGGTCCAAAAACAGCTTGTACATTTCAGTTGGCACGGCAAAAATAGTGTCGTTTGAAAGACCAGTGTAAGCACTTTAAAATAATGTATAAATAACCGAGGAAAGTTCAACGTGCTTTTAGTTGCGTAAGGCCGAAATATGAAAAATGTCATATTTTACCGATATTCAAACGGTCATAACTCCCTCTGCCAACAACATATTGAAATATTTTTTTTGACAATGTCATGCTCTATTCTTTGTCTTAACAGAACAGTTGAGTCCTTTGAGGCGAAATGTGAAAAAATTTTTTACAAAAAATTTATTTTTTTCTGTGCATTCTTTGTAAAAATTTTTTTCACATTTCGCCTCAAAGGACTCAACTGTTCTGTTAAGACAAAGAATAGAGTATGACATTGGCGAAAAAAATATTTCAATATGTTGTTGGCAGAGGAAGTTATGACCGTTTGAATATCGGTAAAATATGACATTTTTCATATTTCGGCCTTACGCAACTAAAAGCACGTTGAACTTTCCTCGGTTATTTATACATTATTTTAAAGTGCTTACACTGGTCTTTCAAACGACACTACTTTTGCCGTGCCAACTGAAATGTACAAGCTGTTTTTGGACCTCAAAAACGCTAAAAAACGTCAAAAATGCCCTGTTTTGAGGGCCTTCACTGACCTTACGGCAACAACTTACCACAAATTTAACATTCATTTTGTGAAGTTTCAACCTTCTATATTCCATATACAAAAAGAAAATTGGAGTTAAACAGTTCCTGGTAAGAGTTTTGGCTCACAGCAATTTCCATGTCTTGAAAATCCGCTTAATTTTTGATGCCGCACCTTCAACTTTAGGGGTCCATAAAAACTAAACAACTCAACTTTAGAGCAAAACATTCTGGATTTGGTCTTTCAATAAGATAATAAACATTTGGTAATTTTTTGGAAAAAATCTGAGAGGTCATGAATCACAGGCGTGACACTCTCTCAGATTCTTGCTCTTAAGCACGTTATAACTTTATTTATTATATTAATTGATTTTTTTTAACTTATTTTAATTGAATTTTTTAAGATCAATATTAATTCTTTTCTTCTTCTTCATGTTATTATTATTACTTATGCTTAATAGAAGTGGGTTTGATAAAAATATGGTGCAATATTTGATTTATTTTTAAATTTATGATTATTTTATTTACTACAAAGACATAAAATGCCTAATTAGAATTAATTGAGGAGCATTAATTGTACCGAGATAACCAACAAAAAATTTAAGTTACATTCTAGATTGATCTCAGCTTTAAAAATACTGTTTAGACAAAAAATCAATTTATCTTAAAGAATAACATCAATAGTTAATGAATAAAATTTAGCTTACTCGTGAGCTTGAAGAGTGGTTATGATAAAATCTTTGCGTGTAATCCCTTGTTGTAAGCCACGTTTAGGAACGAAAATCTTTATTGTCACCCATTTCTGCAATTGATCGCTAATCGATCGCGATATGGATTGTATAGCACTGCGTCACTGAATAAATGCAGTAATAGGATCACAAATAAAAAGCAATAATATTGCACACAACAATGAAGCAACCGAATTTTAACGAAGCCTATAAATCGTATCCACGTCTCCACGTGCAGCGCTCGCTTCGTATTGAAGGAAAAAACCGGAATGCCGGGTGCAAAACTCCGCGCATGCGCTTCTCTCCTATTGGGCGCACTAATGATCTTGACGGCAACAATGAGATATCAAGAACATTCTTTTCATTCTTGACGCTGACGAGATGGATGCAATCTTGATATTGCAAGACGAAATCAATATTGAAAAGCCAAGATGTATGTAAGATTGCATAAAGATTAGAATAAAAATCTTGGTTGAACAATCTTTGTGCAATCTTTATGCAAGATTAAATACGCAATCAATACGCCGTCAATACGATATCAAGATCCGTCAAGATTGTTGCAAGAAGTTTTGCTTGTAGGGTACTGGAAGTCGAATTACATTAGAACGTTTCTTGACAAAAACATCGTGACGTCAGCGTGACGTTTGCCTATGAAAAACGAGCTAGATAAAACGTCACAGCCTACTTGGCGAATAAGAGGAGATCGCTGACTGCTGGTGAGCTCTTATTGGCTCCACCCGTAGTGACGTCAGTGCCAAGTTAAGTTGCATTCTAGCGATTAGCATTTATAGCGATTGCAACTTGTCCAAATTTGGGAATTTGCGATTGCATTAGTGAGTTCCCAGCAAGCAAAATATCTTGCCTCAGGATTGCATAAAGGTTAACGCGTCGGCAAATATCACCTTGCCTAAATGCTGCCTGAATAATGTTATGTTACTCTCTAAGAGCTGTCATCGACTTGCCCCAATGTTGACTGTCAAGGTTTATGCAGCCTAATATCAGTCGAGTTACAGGGTGGGCTCTGCCTTTGAAGCATCAAAATGCTGGCATAACAGTGTGAAATCAATCTGCATGCAAGAATTGGTAGCTATTGTAATCTTGCATACATATTATCTTGACATTAAAATGGCAGGATACATTGATATAACAGTGTGAAATTAGTCTGTATGCAAGGTGCAATTGCTTGCAAGGTCTTTCTTTCTTTCTTTTTTTTTTTTTGTGTGTTATTTTCGCTTCAAATTCACGAAGTAAATTTCATTCTTTAACTATTCGTTTCATTCTTCAAGCAAATTGTTTTTTAGCTTAGAATATTTTTAAGCTGACACATGATTGGAAAGTCACATAGAGATATTTGCTTTCGTTCGATTTGCAATTTATTTGCGGATAATGAAAATTACTTCATTGATTTTAGAATAAACTTTACATATTAAAATTCATAGACTTCTTATATAGTGGCAAAAACATAGTTAGATTTTTTATTATTTATTTATTTTATTATTATTATTATTATTATTTTTTTTTTGCTTAACAGAATGAGTCGCACTATTAAAAATACAATGCAATATTTTATTTATTTAAAAATGTATGCTTCTTTTCGAATTATTAATGCATAAAATGCCTGGTTAAAATTATGGAGAAATATTAATAAATATCGCAGATAATAAACAAAAAAATCCAAGTCCATTTCTGAGTGGATGTCAGCTTAAAAAATACACTTAGACAAAAAACTAATTTATTTTCAAGAATAACATAAATAGTTATTGAATAAAATTAAACTTACTAGCGAGCATTTATGGTAAAACCGTCACTGCGTATAATTCCTTGTCTGCTTTGTGTAAGAACGAAAAACTTTATTTTTGCCCATTTCTGCCATTGATCGCGATATTTATAGTGTATAGCACTTGTTAAATAAAGGCAGTTAAGAATGATTCAAATAATTTCTAACACAATCATATTCCACGCTTAAGCAAACAGATTTTTAACGAAGCCAAACTGCGCTACCACGTGCAAGCTAACTCGCTCTCATGTTCTTGATAACGCCGAAGAAAAAAACCCACGATACAAGAAACTAGGAATGCTGGGAATAACAGTCCGCGCATGCGTATCTTTCAACAAAGATCCAGGTGGGTCGGGAGCATGGGTCTTTGTTTGCTAATGACCCTGACGGCAACAGCATACCAGTGTTTCTAACTGCTCCTTTTGAATCCTGACGCTGACAACATGTATGCAGTCTTAATATTGCAGGAGGAAATCAGTATGGATATTGAAAGATGAATATAATCTTGCAATATATACTTTTTAATCTTTATACAGTCTGTATGCAGTAATTTAAATTTAATACTGACGCCATCAGTACATTATCAAGATCTGTCAAGGCTGATGCAAGAAATTTTGCTTGTAGGGTTGCGATCGTCCGTGTTTAACTTTAATTCCTGCCTTAAAAAATATATGTGTAGGGCAGTAGCAGCTGATGTCTTCTTGGTAGACAAACAAACACCACGTGTTGATGACATGACAGCTAAATATACTCGAAACGTCGCACAGTGGAGTATTTGAGTGAAAATCCTGGCCAAAAGTGGAAAATGTAAAGTATGGTCAATCTCGCTCTTCTATTCGTTTTCGGACAACTGATTAGACACTACGTCATAATCTACAACATATAACCCCTTCCACTTTGATTAAGACCCATACGAATGCTACAAACTCAGTCGATGTGGAATCTGCGCTGCTGTTTTCCTGGAAGCTTCGTTTGTTGCTTACATTCAATGTGCTGTATTCGGTGGCTTATTTCGAAATTATAGAATAACACTAATGAATATGGAAGACGAAGGTATGTACTTTAATATGATGTGCAACCCAGGTAGCACAAACCATCGGGTTTACGTTGGGGAAAGGTTGAAAATGCATCGCAAAGGTTGGATTAACGTTCGGTTGGTAATCGGTTCTTTTTATAACACTTATCCGATCATTCGAATGATCGAATGAGCGTTTAAAAGGAACCGATTTCCAACCGAACGTTAATCTAACCTGTTTCCAACTTTCAAACCTGTTTCACCTTCACGCCCAACTTATTGTTTCACGCTCGTTGCTGATTTGTGAGGGCTTGGTGGGGGGTGAGGGATGCGCAGTGAGCCATTTATTTTCATTCCAATGGCAGAATATCTCCGGTTCACACGTGCTTGGCATAGCTCGAAACAAGAGTGCTCAATCTTCGCTGTGCATTTTTAATCTCCCAAAGTAAGTGACGAACTTTATGAAAGCTTTGAATTTCATGTTTTTCCTTTATTTAGAATGTGTACTTTTGAGTGTTGTGTGATGGTTTTTAATTGGTTACCTTGTTCTTTAGTATATTATATGCTGTATGTACGGTGATGTAATTTTCACGATTTGGTCCCATTTATTTCTTTTTGACTATTTCAATATCCTTTATTTTTACTCTCCATTGTTTGGAATTTAGTGTCAGTGCTTTGAATAATTCTCATCCTCATTGTTCTGTCTTTGATTTAGCAAAAAGCAAAGGGATTTGTTACTCTTCTTTTAAAGTTAAGAATAGTTCTAATTATACAAGTTCCACATGTGTTGCATAGAAATAAAACAGTATCTTTTAATGATTGTTTTCTTGTTGAAAATAACATTGAAACTCCTTTCGCATAAAAAAAAAATTAAGTTGGAAAAAAAATGCTCAGTTGTGCATTTTTCACAATATTCAAAATTAACCAACTCCATTTCGCATCATTAACTTGCTTTGAAGATATAGCTGAATCCTTGTGTTTTTTTTAAAGCGAATATTATTTAATTTTACAAACTTTTATATTTTCTGTGTTTTTATATATGATATTTGTATGTTAGCTGTTCTACTACTCTATTTCCAAGATTAAAAGATCAAAAAAGACTAGTTGGGTTATTTTTAATGGCAGGATTTTATATTCTGTCTTAAGAATAATCTTGCTGGTAAATGATATTTCCTGAAAAGAAAAACAGATGCGAGACGTAATTATTCAAAAGGGGAGAAAAAAAAGGTAAAAGTTTCTTTGTAAATCAATATTTAAATTTTTTGTGTTCATATGTATTTGCATAACAAATATACATTGTATCATTAAAAACATACATTTGTCCTAAACCAGGGGTGGCCAACCTTTTTGGAAAAAGTGCCACTTTCGGGAAAAGAAATATTTCACGTGCCACTTGGAATTTTTCAATGACAAAAAAGGGAATATTTTTTATTTATGGGCTGATTGTGTAATTTTTACTCAAATACTATAATAATTTTTCTCTAAGTTTCTGCAGTGAAGAAGCTCTGTGCAGGGAAAACTCGTTTTTTGCTATCTTTGGTCAGGTTATGGAAAAGGTAAATTGGTAGAGGCTCTCGCTCTTTGGAAAATTTTCAACATTGAAGTTTGAAAAGTACAATTGTAGACTGTCACATAGAGCGAAACCTTAATGTTATCAAGTTCATCTCTTCTAAAGCGTGTTCGGAATTGTCCTAAAAATGTGACTTTAGGTTTTATTTGAAAACGATAGGAGAAAGGTACCTTTCAGATTTTCCATTGAAATTTTTCGTGACATTGTGTGAAGTCATTTTTGAGTAGTCATTGAGAACGAAAGGTTCAGGTTTAGGCCATATCTGCAGACTTTAAATAAGAGTGAGAATGTAGAGATATCTCTCGGAGAGTTTTCAAAACTGAAATCGTAAACACGTATAGTTGAACCGCAAAGAGATGGTGGATCGACTGGAAGCGGAAACGGACCACTTCATTTTGAAATGGGTTGGATCTTCTGGAACGCGTAAGCAGTGAAGTTGTGCTTTCTCGCTAATCCAACCTATTTTTAAATGAAGTGGTCCGTTTCCGTTTCCAATCGACCCGCCATCTTTTCGCGGTTTAACTTTAATTTCACGGCATCTTTTGTAGTAACGTTTGGGAAACTGTGAGTTCGGCAGCCCTTCACAAGAAAATTTTCTAAATTAAAGTCTGTAAATAAATGTTAGACAATCTTTTATAACTTTGGAAGGCCCGGAATTTGGAGGCTGTCATGGGAAACTTTTTTAAACTGGAGTTTTAAAAATGGAGTTTTAGACTAAATTTGAGATATTGGAGGAAGTAGTGTTTGCTCTTCCATTAATAATTTCAAAATTGAAAACCAAAAGATGCATTCTTATATTGTTTAGGAGAGTTCGGGGGTCCCTCCAGAAATGTTTCCATCTTTAAGCTCTTACCATGCAATTCGTGTAATAGTTGGTGATGTTAAGGAAAAGGTTGAGAGATTCGAAGGCTCCTTCGTTTAAAAACACATACACAAAGTTAGCGACGTCAGACAAGGAAAAGGGGAATCCGCACTGCAATCTTTTTGAAGTAGAAGTTTTAAAAATGTCGTTTTAGGATACATTTGGCTAATTTAAGAGAAGAGGTAGAAAAGCGGCTTTTCTCTGGATATGTTTCGAATTTATGCACTAAAATGCATTTCTAAACATGGGGATCTTAGGAAAGGAAGTGGGGGTCGGAACACTTCTCCAGAAATTTTCGGCAATAAGAGGGTGAAAAACGTAATTTTAAGAATTTTTTGGACTCCTAGGAAGTTCATGACACAGTTTTAGAACAGCATTTGGGCTTTCGATACACTTAAGTTTTGCTGCCCGAAGCTAGGGCCCTTAGCTCTCTCCTAGATCCGACAGTGGCTAACAGTTAAGTTAATTTAGAAGGTTTAAGCCCAAAGACTTCCCTGGCAGTGATAATTCAAATTGCTGGTCATTTGCTGAACCATCTTTGGTAGAGCGTGAAAATTGATGGCACGTGAAGTTGTGCCATCCGTTAAAAATCCATCCGAGTCTGAGTCGGAATCCGCAGAATCACTGGTTTTGGGAACGTTCCCCCTCCCCCAGCTCCCGCTCTTTAGATTCTTGCCCAAATCCTTTATGGAACGCACGATTACATCTCCAGATTAAGCTTTTGACCATATTATAACGTATTATATTTATAATTAAATACAAATGAATTAGCAGTAAGATTTTAAAGGGATTTTTTCAACTATGAGAATAAGGTTTAAAAAGTTCCACAAAATTGCTGAAAACCATTCTTTTCTCAATTTTGAAAAAAGTTCAATAACTCTTCGCGTGGCACTCTAAATACTGCGCCGTGCCACACTGTGGCACGCGTGCCGCGGGTTGGCCACCACTGTCCTAAACCTTTGCACATCGTTAAAAAATAGTAGGTTTAGCGTTGAAATTTATAGTGAAATAATGCGAGAAAATGTTGGTTATCCGTTGTTATTTACATCGGAATAACGTTTGGAATTGATTGGTTCACTGTTGGAAAAGCGTTGGAACAACGTTGGAACAACGTTCAGATAACGCTGGAAACCAACCGTTGTATAACCGTTTTCCGACGGTGCGCATTAACGTATGTTCTAACGTAAGAGACCGATGTTGGTCTAACGTAATGTGAAAACGTTGGCCCAACACTCGTGTGCTAGCTGGGAATCCATGTAGAATTTGCTTCGGGAAATATTTTTTTAATAGTGTTTTGCACAACTTCCCAAGTAACACTGAAACGCAACCTTTACGTTTCATTACGTTACAATTGGTTGACAGATCGTTACTGTTTTCCAGGCAACGTGATAACACGCTATTTTGAAGATTCGTCACAAAAGCAAAATTTTGAAACGCAACATTTCGTGGCAAATTAATTATACTTGAAACGTTGCGTTGTTTGCTACATCCACTGCTCAACTAGTCGCTTTTAGCGGGAATCTTTGCATTCTTCATTGTCGATTCTCTGCTGTTGTGTTGTGCGTGATCGGTTTTCATTTTGTAATTTTGCTCAATCAGTCAATTAGATTCAAATAAAGGTATGTATTCTGCATTACTTTTTTTGTGAAGTTTTTTCTTTCTGGTTAGTATTCGTTGTCTTTAGTTCTAAAAACATGCTTTTCTTATTTTAGTACTTTGGAAATTTCTTAAGAGTCCGTAACCCTGTAATAGGGTTATCGTCGTTGATTTAAATCACGTCGATAAAGATCACCTTGATCGGTTTGAATAAAGATGATATTTTTTTGACAAAAGCAATTGAAAAAAATCATTCAATTATATAATTTTTTTTTTTTTTTTTGAAATGTTTGTAAATTTTTGATCTTGATGAATCGGTGAAAAGTCGAATGCTGCTACAACGTCATGAAGCGTTGCAAATAAATTGATATAACGTTAAAAACGTCATTGATGTAGCGTTTCAGTATCGTTGACAAACCGTGACAAGCAACTGTTCTGCAACCGTTGCATTACCGAAATGCAACTTGACAAATTATCGCTCTTTTTACGTTACAAGTAACGTTATGTCAACTCTTCGGGAAAACGTGATGTAACGGGATTATGCTACTTGGGTTAAAAAAAATCGCTCTATTTTCAGTAATTTTTTTAAAAAGAAAAGTTTTTATATGGGTTCCGGGCATTTCCGGACGCAAGTTCGGGTATCAAAATTAGGCTTAAGGTTCCCTTAAAAAGTATTTGAAAAAAAAGTTGCCCCATTTTGCTTAAAATAGGTTTCAGCTGGATGAAGTAAATTTACGTTTTTTCTTTTGGGTTTGTACATGTTCGTTTTTTTTCAGGATCTTCTAGGAAGTTTATAGAAATCACAAACAAATCATTGTATGAGATAATTAAAAAGTGTCCGTCTAAAAAATTAGACGAAAAAGTTATGTATTTGCAGAGTTTCCCAGCAAGCAAAATATCTTGCCTCATCAGGATTGCATACGGGTTAACGCGTCGGCCAATCTAATCTTGCCTAAATGCTGCCTAGATAATGTTATGTTACTCTCTAAGAGCTGTCACCCAGACAACCACGAATATCTCCTAGATATCCAGATATGTCTAATATACGTCCAGACGTCTTTTAGATTTCCTGGATATCTCAGCTATATCCAGAAATGTCCATATCATGGATATGGACATTTTCCATATCTACAAGATATCCAGAAAAAAACGTTCTTTATGATATGGAAT